>QAXK01001454.1:0-26684 GCA_004335735.1 Chlorella sp. KRBP
GTGACCGGCGTGGTCGAGGCCGTCGAGGAGCTGTGGACCGAGGCGCCGCCGAGCCCGGACGCCACCGACATCCTCGTGTTCTTCTCCGGCGAGCGGGAGATCCGCGACGCCGCCGAGGCGCTCGCGGCCCGGCGCTTCCCCGGCACCGAGGTGCTCCCGCTCTACGCGCGGCTCTCGGCCGCCGAGCAGCACCGGGTCTTCCGTCGGGCCGGCGGCCGGCGCATCGTGCTGGCCACCAACGTCGCCGAGACCTCGCTGACGGTGCCCGGCATCGGCTACGTCGTCGACACCGGCACCGCACGCATCTCCCGCTACAGCCAGCGCACGAAGGTCCAGCGGCTGCCCATCGAGCCGGTCAGCCGGGCCAGCGCCGCCCAGCGGGCCGGCCGCTGCGGCCGTGTCGCCCCGGGTGTCGCCATCCGGCTGTACTCCGAGGCCGACTTCGAGGCGCGGGACGAGTTCACCGAGCCCGAGATCCAGCGCACCTCGCTCGCCTCGGTCATCCTCCAGATGACCTCGCTCGGGCTCGGTGACGTCGCCCGCTTCCCGTTCGTCGACCCGCCGGACGCCCGACAGGTGGCCGACGGCGTGCGCCTCCTCGAGGAGCTCGGGGCCTTCTCCACCGACGAGCGCGGCCCCGGCCGGCACCGGGGGCGGGAGCGCCGCCTGACCCGCACGGGCCGCACGCTGGCCCGGATGCCGCTGGACCCCCGCCTCGCCCGGATGGTCGTCGAGGCCGGCCGGCTCGGCTGCACCCGCGAGGTGCTCGTGCTCGTCGCCGCGCTGTCCATCCAGGACCCGCGGGAGCGTCCGGTCGACAAGGAGGCCCAGGCCACGCAGAGCCACGCCCGGTTCAAGGACGAGCACTCCGACTTCGCCGCCCTCCTCAACCTCTGGACCTACCTCAAGGCCCAGCAGAAGGAGCTGTCGCACAGCGCCTTCCGCCGGATGTGCAAGAACGAGTACCTCCACTACCTGCGCATCCGCGAGTGGCAGGACCTGCACGCCCAGCTCCGCCGCGCGGCCAAGCAGGTCCGGCTCGACCCCGACCAGGCGACCGCCGCCCGCGACGCCACCCCCGACTGGGACACCGTCCACCGCGCGCTCCTGTCCGGTCTGCTCTCCCACGTCGGGGTCCGCGACGAGGTCAAGCGCGAGTACCTCGGCGCGCGCGGAGCCCGGTTCGGCATCAACCCCGGCTCGACCCTGTTCCGGAAGCGCCCCGAGTTCGTCATGGCCGGCGAGCTCGTCGAGACCTCGCGGCTGTGGGCGCGGACCGTCGCGTCCATCCAGCCCGAGTGGGCCGAGGAGGCCGGGGCGCACGTCGTGGCACGCACGCTCAGCGAACCCCGCTGGAGCCGCAGCGCCGGAGCGGCCGTCGCCACCGAGCGGGTCACCCTCTACGGCGTCCCGCTCGTCACCGACCGCACCGTCCAGTACGCCCGCACCGACCCCGCGGTGGCCCGCGAGATCTTCATCCGCTCGGCCCTCGTCGAGGGGGACTGGGACCCCCGGCACGCCTTCTGGAAGGACAACCTGCGCACCCTCGAGCGGGTCGCCGAGCTCGAGGAGCGGGCTCGCCGGCGCGACATCGTCGTCGACGACGACGTGGTGTTCTCCTTCTACGACAAGCGGATCCCGGCCGACGTCGTCACCGAGCGGCACTTCGACCGCTGGTGGCGCGGCGAGCGGAAGCGCACCCCGGACCTGCTGACCCTCACCGAGGACGACCTCACCTCGGACGCGGGCGAGGCCGTCTCGGCCGAGGACTACCCGCGCACCTGGCGGCAGGGGGACCTCGAGCTCGACGTCACGTACCAGTTCGCGCCCGGCCAGGCCGCCGACGGCGTCACCGTCCACGTCCCCGTCGCCGTGCTCAACCGGCTGACCGCCGAGGGCTTCGACTGGCAGGTGCCCGGGCTGCGCGAGGAGCTCGCCGTCGCCCTCCTGCGCTCGCTGCCCAAGGCCACCCGGCGCCACTTCGTCCCCGCGCCCGACCACGCCGTCGCGGCGCTGCGCGAGGCGGACCCGGCCCGCGGACCGCTGACCGACGAGCTCGCGCGGGTCCTCTTCGCCCGCACCCGGGTCCGGGTCGAGCCGGGGGAGTGGGACCTCACCCGCGTGCCCGACCACCTGCGCATCACCTTCTCCGTCGAGCGTCCCGGCCGCCGCGGCCCACAGGTCGTCGCGGCGGGCAAGGACCTCGAGGCACTGCGCGAGCAGGCGGGCGGTGCGGTCCGCGAGGGGATGTCACGCGCCGGCGCCTCGATCGAGCGCGCCGGGCTCACGTCGTGGTCGGTCGGCACCGTGCCCGAGACCTTCGAGGGGCGCGCCGGCGGGCAGGCCGTCGTCGGGTACCCGGCGCTCGTCGACGACGGCACGTCCGTGGCGCTGCGGGTGCTCCCGGACGCGGGGTCCGCCGCCGCTGCGCACCGGGCCGGGGTGCGGCGCCTCCTGCTGCTCAACACCACCGCGCCGTGGAAGCGGGTGCTGGCCCGGCTGACCAACGCGCAGAAGCTCGCCCTGGCCGACAACCCGCACGGCTCGGTCCCCGCCCTGCTCCAGGACTGCCTCGACGCCGCGGTCGACGACATCGTCGCCGAGCACGTAAGCGGCACCGTCCGCACCGAGGCGGCCTACGAGGCGGCGCTCGCGGCCGTGCGCACCCACGCCGCGACGCGCGTGCTGCGGGTCGTCGAGGCGGTCGAGCCCGTCCTCGTCCTGGCAGCGCAGGTCCGCCGGACCCTCGACGCCCTCGCCGGGGGAGCGGCGGCCGCCACGACCGCCGGCGCCCGCGCCGACGTCCGCGCCCAGGTCGACGGCCTGGTCCGGCCCGGGTTCGTCGCCGCCACCGGCCTGGCGCGGATGCGGGACCTCGAGCGCTACCTGCGCGCGGCCCAGCACCGGCTCGAGCGGGCCGCCGCCAACCCGCGCGAGGCCGTCCTCCAGGAGCAGGTCGACACCGTCGAGACCGCCTACGCCGACCTGCTCGAGGCCCTGCCGCCGACCCGCCGCAGCGCGCCCGAGGTCGCCGAGATCGGCTGGATGGTCGAGGAGCTGCGGGTCAGCCTCTTCGCGCAGGCCCTCGGGACCAGGGGATCGGTCTCGGAGAAGCGCGTGCGCCGGGCCATCGCCGAGGTCGCGGCCGGCTGAGGCCGGGGGCGGGAATCCGGGGTCGCCCCCGGACGTTCATCCCCTACGAGCACCAGCGTGAAAGGCTTGCCCCGTGCAGAACCCCTCAGACCTCTACCGCCTCGAGACCGACGTCGACGCCTCGCGTCCGGGCGTGCTCCTCGTGCTGCTCGGGGGGTTCATCGACGCCGGGCAGATCCAGGAGACGCTCGGCTCGCACCTCCTGGAGACCGGCGACCCCGAGGTCGTCGCGTCCTTCGACGTCGACCAGCTCCTCGACTACCGCGGGCGTCGCCCGGCGATGGTGTTCGACACGAGCCGCTGGGTCGAGTACGACGACCCCGCGATGCTCCTGCAGCGGCTCACCGACCGCGACGGGCAGACGTACTACCTGCTCACCGGTCCCGAGCCCGACTACCAGTGGGAGCGCACCGTCGAGGCGATCCGCGAGCTCGCCGACCGGCTCGGCGTCACCCTCGTCGTCACGACGCACGGCATCCCGATGGGCGTGCCGCACACCCGCCCCGTCGGGATGACGGCGCACGCCACCGACGACACGCTCATCGGCGAGGCACGCTCGCCCTTCGGCCGCGTCCAGGTGCCCGCCTCGATCGGTGCCCTCCTCGAGCTGCGGCTCGGTGAGCTCGGCCGGCAGGCGCTCGGCTTCGCCGTCCACGTGCCGCACTACCTCGCGACGGCCGAGTGGGCCGAGGGCACCCTCGCCTCGCTCAACGCGATCACCGACGCCACCGGCCTCAACCTCCCGAACGACGAGCTCGTCGAGCGGGCGCGGGTCAACCAGCAGGCGATCGCCGCCGAGGTCGCGAACAGCGACGAGGCGCGCCAGGTCATCACGGCGCTCGAGCAGCAGTACGACGCCTTCGTCGAGGGTCAGGAGCGCCCGAGCCTGCTCGCCACCGAGACCTCGCAGATCCCGTCGGCCGACGAGCTCGGCGCCGAGTTCGAGGACTTCCTCCGCTCGGTCTCCGACGACGAGGACGACGACCGGGGCTGACCCCCGGCGCCGACACCCGGCACCCCCAGCACGTCCATGTGCTCCGGATGCCGGGCCACCGCCCCGTTCCCGGAGCACATGGATGGTTGCTCCGGTCGCCGGTCCACTGCCCCGTTCCCGGAGCACATGGATGGTTGCTCCGGTCTCCGGGCCACTGCCCCAGTCCCGGAGCACATGGATGCTTGCTCCGGTCTTCGGGCCGCTGCTCGGTCCTCGGATCACATGGATGGTTGCTCCGAGATCTGGGCCGCGGTGGCCCGAGGACGGGAGCACATGGACGTCCGTCGGCGAGGGCACGTCGAATGGCCTGAGCCCGCGTCCCGCGTCCCGCATCCGCGTCCCTCGTCCCTCAGCCCCCGGCCCCGGCGGGCCGCGTCAGCCCTTGGCCTCGGACCAGCGCCGCACCACGGAGGTGTCGGCGACGAACCGCACCGGCGCGCCGCCCGACCAGTGGTGGGCCGCCCGGTCCAGCGAGGCGTCGACCCGGCTCACCGCCTCGTCCGCGGCCCCCTCGGGCACATGGAGCAGCAGCTCGTCGTGCAGGCAGAGGACGACCGAGGCGTCGAGCTCGCGCACCGAGGCCCGTACCGTCGCCGCCCACGCCTTGAAGAGCTCGGCGGCCGACCCCTGGATGACGGCGTTGCGCGCGAACCGTCCGCGCGCGGCGTCGAGCTGCGGGTCGCTGCCCGGGGGACGCCCCGCGAGGAAGCGCCCGGTCGGCACGAGACGCCCGCCGAAGGTGCGCAGCGGCTCGCCCCTGCGCCCCGCGGCCGCCGCGCGCTCGAGCAGACCCATCGCCACCGGGTAGGCCGACTCGAGCCCCTTGAGCGCCTCGCCGGCCGCACCGCTGCGCTGCCCGTACATCGCCGCGAGGACGGCGATCTTGGCGACCGCCCGGTCCGACCCGAGGCGCTGGGCCACGGGGGCGTAGAGGTCGTCGGCGCGGGTGGCGGCGGCGAACGCGGCGTCGCCGCTGACGACCGCCAGCACGCGCGGCTCGACCTGCCCCAGGTCGGCGCGGACGAACACGTACCCGGGGTGGGCGGCCACGCCCGGACGCAGCGCGGCCGGGAGGTTGTGCAGCCCGTTCTCGGCGGTCATCCGGCCGGCGGCGCCGTCGCACGCGGTCCAGCGCCCGCGGAGCCGGTCGTCGGGGCCGACGTGGCTGTCGAGCCAGCGGTACCCGTACGTCGTCGCGATGCGCTCGTCGCGGCGCCACGTGAGCAGGGCGTCGACGACGGGGTGCGCCTCGCGGTAGGCCTCGAGCACCCACTTGCGCGTGCTCGGCACGTCGACGCCGACCGCCGCGAGCATCTCCTTGACCTGCACGGGGTTCCGCAGGTCGGTGGACTCCCGCCCCGGGACGTGCCGGAGCACCGTCTCGTCGCGAGCCCGTCGGGCGGCCGTCGTCTCGACGTCACCGACGGTGCGGGGGCCCGCGGCCTCGGCGACGAGCTGTTCGGTGCGGGCGCGGTCCAGCGGGAGGCCGTCGCGCTCGAGCTCGAGGCAGAGCAGGGCGGCGGCCGACTCGGAGGCGACGGTGCCGGCCAGCCGGGGCGAGATGCCAGCGGCCCGCTCGAGCTGGCGGCGGGCGACGGCCAGCGCGGCCTCGGCCCAGGCCCGCAGGTGGGCCGGGTCCTCGAGCCAGCGCGCGTGGTCGGCGCGCAGGTGGCCGTCGGCGTCGACGAGGACCTCGGGCGGGGGGAGGTGCTCGGCCCCGACCAGGTCGAAGAGGTCGCCGCCGGGCGGCGGAGGGACCGAGTCGGACGGCAGGTCGTGGGCCGCGGCCCAGCACAGCGCCGGCGTGGCCTCCCATCCGCCGTGGAGGAGCCGATGGGCCTCGGCGACGTCCCAGGCGCGGGCCAGGTGCACGCGCGCGGCGACGAGCGGGCGGGCGGCGTCCCCGGCCGACCACCACACCCAGCGTGGGTGGTGCGCCGCCTCGAGCGCGGCGACCTCGGCGGCGACGGACGCGGGGGAGCCGGCGGTGAGGCGCCCGCCGTGCAGGAGCGCCGCGCCCGCGCTCCCGGTGCCCGAGACGAGCACCGCCACCTCGCCCGACAGCATGGCGGCAGCGTACGTCCGCCCACCGTCGGGACCGGTCGGCCACCCCGCCGCAGGTCACGCCGGGTGCGTGGCAGGATGGACCGGCCGGCACGAGCGGGGCACCAGCGCCGCCCCGGACGACCCTGGAGGACAACCGTGGGACTGCTCGATCGAGGCCGTCGGAGCAAGGAGGCCGTGCAGGACACCCGCTCGGCGCTCGAGCGGGCGGGCGACGCGCCCCAGGACGACGGCGTGCTCGGGCGGCAGGCCGTCAAGGTCGTCGACCAGATCCTCGACGTCGGCATCGACGGCAAGGGTCCCTTCGACCCCGCGTCCGAGGTCGCCGACAAGGCCCTGCGCTCCAGCGGCGGCGACGTCGAGAAGGCCGTCGACGCCATCGTCCGCTCGCACACCGCGCTCGCCGGGGCCGAGGGCTTCGTCACCGGGCTCGGCGGGTTCGTCACCCTCCCGGTCGCGCTGCCGGCCAACGTCGTCGCGTTCTACGCGCTGGCCACCCGGATGACCGCGGCCATCGCCCGCGTCCGCGGCCACGACATCGACCAGCCCCAGATCCGCGCCGCGGTCCTGCTCACGCTCGTGGGCGCCGACGCCGACGACCTCCTCGAGAAGGCCAAGCTGGCGGCACCGATGGGCGGCACCTTCGCCAACCTCGCGGCGCAGCGCCTCCCCGGTCCGGCCTCGATGGTCGTCAAGAAGGGTGTCTTCTTCAAGCTCGTCGCGAGCAGCGGCAAGGGCGTGCTCGCACGCTTCGGCCGCGGCGTGCCCGTCGTCGGCGGTGTCGTCGGCGCCGGTGTCGACGCCGTGCTGCTGCGCCGCGTCGCGGTCGACGCCAAGCGCGAGTTCCCCGCCGTCACGGGGCGGATCGGCCCCGCCTGACCCTGCGCGGGAACCTCCCGCGCGCCCCGACCGTCGTCACCAGCGGAAGACCCGCGAGCCCAGGAGGACCCCATGGCCAGAGCCCGCACCCTCGCCTACGTCGGCGCGCTCGGACGGGCGGTCCGCCTCGCGACCCGCCCCGGCGGTCCGTCGCTCGGTGAGCGCGCCACCGCCGTCCCGCGCCTCGTCCAGGCCGTCCGGTCCGGCGAGTACACCGGCACCTCGTTCGGCAAGCTCGGCCTGCTCGCCGCCGGTGCGGCCTACGTCGTCTCGCCCGTCGACCTGCTCCCCGAGGCCGTGCTCGGCGTGCTCGGTGTCGCCGACGACGCGATGGTCCTCGGCTGGGTCGCGACGACGCTCGTCGAGGAGACCGAGAAGTTCCTCGAGTGGGAGAAGCAGCAGGGCCGCGGGCCCGGGCACGGTGGGCCCACCGTGCCCTCCGACGTCGTCGGCTGACGCGTCCGTCGCGCCCTGCGTGTCCTGACGGGCGCGTCGTCCACAGGCCGCCGTCCGGGCCTTCGTCGTCCACAGATCCCGGTCCGGCCCTTCCGGCGGGTCCGCGGCGGCGCGAGCGTGGACGCCATGACGACCCACATCGGCCTGCGCGGCCCCGGCGACGTGCTCGCCGTCCTGCCCTACCAGCTCGGCTACCACCCGCGACGCAGCGTCGTCGCGATGGCCCTCGAGGAACGCCGGGTCGGGCTCGTCCTGCGGGTCGACCTCCCGCAGGAGGAGCACCTCGAGGAGGTCGTCGGGGCCGTCCTCGGGCCGCTGCTGCGGCACGGGGTCGGCCGGGTGCTCCTCGTGGCCTACGAGGACCACGAGGACGAGTCCCTCCCGCTCCTGCTGCGCCTCGTGGAGTCCCTCGAGGCCGAACGGGTCGACGTGGTCGAGGTCGACGTCGTGCGGGACGGACGCCGCTACTCGCCGGTCTGCGCCGAGCCCTGCTGTCCGCCGGGGGGCGAGCCCGTCCCCGTCCCCGACGCCGTGCCCGCCGTCGCCGAGCTCGTCGCCCTCGGCCGGGCGCCGCTGCCCGACCGCGCCGCCGTCGACCGGCTGGTCGAGCCCGACGACGAGTGGGCGGCCGGGGTCGGCCGGGCACTGGAGGCCTCCCCGTCGGCCCCGGTCCGGAGGCGCCGGCGCGAGGCGGTGCGCGCGTGGGCGAGCCTGCTCGGGGGGTCGGCACCGGTCGGGCCGCCGTCGGGGCCACCGGCGCCCGACGAGGTCGTGGCCACGGCGGTCGCGGGCCTGCGCGACATCGCCCTGCGGGACGCGCTCATCGCCTGGCTGGCGCCCACGGTGCTGCCCCGGTCGGTGCTCGACCCCGTGGCCCTGGCGCTGCTCGAGCGACGGATGCCGCGCTGGGCCGGGATGGGTGCCTGGCCGCCGGACGGCCACGCGGGGGCGGGCGAGCGGGACGCCCTGCTCCACCGCGTGCTGGCCCTCTGCCGCTGCGTGCCCGACGACCACCCGGACGACGCGGCCGCGGTGTGCACGGTCGCGGCCCAGGTGGCCTGGTGCCTCGGGGAGGGAGCGCAGGCCCGGGCGGCGCTCGAGCGGGCACTGCGCCTGGACCCCGGGTACCGGCTGGCCCGCCTGCTCTCCCGGCTCGTCGACCACGGCATCCGCCTCGACGGGCAGGGCTCGTCGGCGCCTCGGCTGGACCAGGCCGGGTGAGGTCGTTCGCCCTGCGGACGGCTCCGGCGGCCGGGTGGGCGCCGGGTACCATCGAGGCAGGTCATGAGTCCCAGTGCCAAACCCCGGTTTGCTGGGCGGCAACCCTCCTCGCGGTGGGGTGCCCCGGGTGATGACCCGGCCGCGGCGCACCGCTCGCGGCAAGCGCGAGTTCCGAGGAGCCATCTGCGATGACTGCCACCCCGACCCGGTCGACCGGAGCCGTCTGGCGCCCGGGGGACCCCGTCGGTGACCGCCGCTTCGTCGACGTCGGCGAGCTGGCGCTCGAGCGCGGCGGCGTGCTGCCCGCGGTGACGCTGGCCTACGAGACGTGGGGGACCCTCTCCCCGGCCGGCGACAACGCCGTCCTCGTCGAGCACGCCCTGACCGGTGACAGCCACGTCGTCGGCGACGCCGGTCCCGGCCACCCCACGGGCGGTTGGTGGCCCGGGCTCGTCGGGCCGGGGGCCCCCCTCGACACCGATCGCTGGTTCGTCGTCAGCGCCAACGTCCTCGGCGGCTGCCAGGGCAGCACCGGACCGTCGTCGCCCGCCCCCGACGGCCGGCCGTGGGGCGGGCGCTTCCCGTTCGTGACGATCCGGGACCAGGTGGCCGCCGAGGCCGCCCTCGCCGACGCGCTCGGCATCGACCGGTGGGCGCTCGTGCTCGGCGGCTCGATGGGCGGCATGCGCGCGCTGGAGTGGGCCGTCACGCACCCCGGGCGCGTCGAGCGGGCCCTCGTCCTCGCCTCCACCGCGGCGGCCACCGCCGACCAGGTCGCCTGGTGCCAGCCGCAGCTGCTCGCGATCCGGCACGACCCCGACTTCCAGGACGGCGACTACTACGACACCGGGCGGGCACCGCTCACCGGGCTCGGCATCGCCCGGCGGATCGCGCACACGACCTACCGGCACGAGGGCGAGCTCGACGACCGGTTCGGCCGCCGGCCCCGGGCGGGGGAGGACCCCCTCGGCGGCGGGGGGCGCTACGACGTCGAGAGCTACCTCGACCACCACGCGACGAAGCTGGCCCGGCGCTTCGACCCCAACAGCTACCTCGTCCTCTCCGAGGCGATGAACAGCCACGACGTCGGCCGTGACCGCGGCGGGGTCGCCGCGGCCCTGCAGGCCTACCCGGGACGGCTCCACGTCGCCGGCGTCACGACCGACCGGCTCTACCCGCTGCGCCTCTCCGAGGAGGTCGCCCGGGTGCGTCCCGGCACCGGGCTGACCGTCGTCGAGTCCGCGCACGGCCACGACGGCTTCCTCGTCGAGACCGGCCAGGTCGGCGGTGTCATCCGCGAGGTCCTGACCGCCGACTGATCCTCGACCTGCTCACCGGGTTGCGGGCGTCGTCTGCGGTACGGTCGAGCAGACCGAGCACCCAGGCCGAGGAGGGCACCGTGACGATCGTCGTTGGCTTCGTCCCGACGAAGGAGGGGCGCGCCGCGCTCGCTCGAGCCGTCGAGGAGGCGAAGGGGCGGGGGAGCCGGCTCGTCGTCATCAACTCCCACCGCGGCGGGCTCGACGACGAGCAGGTCCGGGCCGGCGAGGAGGAGCTGCAGCGCGTCACCGACGAGATGACCGCGAGCGGCGCCGAGGTCGAGGTCCGTCAGCTGGTCCGCGGCAACGAGCCCGCCGAGGACCTCATCGCCGTCGCGAACGAGACCTCCGCCGACCTCATCGTCATCGGGCTGCGTCGCCGCACCCCCGTCGGGAAGCTGATCCTGGGCTCGAACGCCCAGCGGATCCTCCTCGACGCGCCGTGCGCGGTGCTCGCCGTCAAGGGCTGACCCGGCCCCGGCGAGGCTGTGCCAGAGGGGTGCAGACCCCTCGGCGAGGCGCTCCGAGGCGCCCGTGCACCGAGGTCGATGTGCTTTGTGGGCCCCGGCCGATTTATAATGGTCATGCGCACCTGACCTGCCGGGCCGAACGACAGCCGGTCGGTGCCGCCCCGGACCCCCTCGCCGCACCCGTGCTCCCGCGCGGGCCGTGGCCATCCGCGACGAAAGGTAGCCGTGTCGCCTGTGTCCACGAAGACCCCCGAACCGAGCGCTCTCCCCCCGGAGTTCTCCCACCAGGCACTCCAGACGCTCGTGCGCCAGGGGCGGACCACCGGGACGGTGACCGGCGAGCAGGTCGCCGAGGCACTGCGCGCGGCCGACGTCCGACCCAGCCGCGGCCGCATCGTGCTGCGCGCGCTCGGCGACCAGGGGATCGAGGTCCGCCACGACGACACCGCCGGTGTCGCCGCCGCGGCCACCCGGACGGCGAAGAAGTCCTCCGCGACCGCGCCGACGAAGACCGCGGCCAAGAAGGCTCCGGCGAAGAAGGCCGCGACCCCGACGAAGGCCGCGGCCGCCCCCGCGGCGAAGAAGACCGCCGCGACGACGACCCGCAAGGCGGCCACGGCCGCCGCGGCCCCCGCCAAGAAGGCCGCGCCCGCCAAGACCGCCGCCAAGAAGGCCACCGCCGGCTCCGGCGAGGACGCCCCCGAGGTCCTCGAGGACGTCGAGGTCGACGCCGAGGACACGGCCGACGACGACACCACCGCGGCGAAGACCGGCAAGGAGGGCGAGGCCGAGGACACCGGCTTCGTCATGACCAACGACGACGACGACGCCCCGGCGCAGCAGGTCGTCACCGCCGGCGCCACGGCCGACCCGGTCAAGGACTACCTCAAGCAGATCGGCAAGGTCGCCCTCCTCAACGCCGAGCAGGAGGTCGAGCTCGCCAAGCGCATCGAGGCCGGCCTGTTCGCCGAGGAGAAGCTGAACTCCGGCGACAAGCTCGACATGAAGCTCAAGCGCGAGCTCTGGTGGATCGCCCAGGACGGCAAGAAGGCCAAGAACCACCTCCTCGAGGCCAACCTGCGCCTCGTCGTCTCCCTGGCCAAGCGCTACACCGGTCGCGGGATGCTCTTCCTCGACCTCATCCAGGAGGGCAACCTCGGCCTGATCCGTGCGGTCGAGAAGTTCGACTACACCAAGGGCTACAAGTTCTCGACGTACGCCACGTGGTGGATCCGCCAGGCCATCACCCGCGCGATGGCCGACCAGGCCCGCACCATCCGCATCCCGGTGCACATGGTCGAGGTCATCAACAAGCTGGCCCGCGTCCAGCGCCAGATGCTCCAGGACCTGGGCCGCGAGCCCACCCCGGAGGAGCTGGCCAAGGAGCTGGACATGACGCCCGAGAAGGTCGTCGAGGTCCAGAAGTACGGCCGCGAGCCCATCTCGCTCCACACCCCGCTCGGCGAGGACGGCGACAGCGAGTTCGGTGACCTCATCGAGGACTCCGAGGCCGTCGTCCCGGCCGACGCCGTGAGCTTCACGCTCCTCCAGGAGCAGCTGCACTCGGTCCTCGACACCCTCTCCGAGCGCGAGGCCGGTGTGGTCTCGATGCGCTTCGGCCTCACCGACGGCCAGCCCAAGACCCTCGATGAGATCGGGAAGGTCTACGGCGTCACCCGCGAGCGGATCCGCCAGATCGAGTCCAAGACGATGTCCAAGCTGCGCCACCCGAGCCGCAGCCAGGCGCTGCGCGACTACCTCGACTGAGGTCGGCACGACACGAGGAGGGGCCCCGGGCACGTCGCCCGGGGCCCCTCCTCGTGTGCCGGCCAGTCGATGGGGTCAGCCCGCGTCGGGCCCGGCACCGTCCCGGCGCGTGAAGCGCGCCGGAAGGCGCACGAGGGAACGCCAGTGCCGGCGTCCCTCCTCCGGCAGCAGCAGGGCGCGCACGCGGTCGACCTTCTGGCGGCGCCCGAGCGCGGCCCGCCACACCGTGCGGGCGTCGCCCTGGACGTCGGGCAGCTCGGCACCCGGCCGCGCGTAGCGGGCCCGCTCGAGGGTCGCGACGACACGTCCGAGCGCGGCGTCCTCGTCCGGGGTCAGGTACGCCGCGCGACCGAGCTCGCGCGAGGCCTGCCGCGGGGTCGCCCCCTCACCCGGCACGAGGCCGATGTCGCCGAGGCGCAGCAGCAGCGACTGCCACTCGGCCTCGGTGCGCTCGGCGTCGTCGCGGGCCCGGGCCCGGGCCCGGCGCCGCGCCAGCCACGCCCCGACGGGGGTCAGCGCGAGGACGAGGACGACGAGGAGCACGACGCCGATGGTCGTCGCGTTGCGGCGCACCAGGTCCAGGACGCCGGTGTCGACACCGGTGGAGCCGGGGTCGGTGGGGTCCTCGGCCGTGACGTCGCCGGTCGGGCGCGGGGCGCTCGAGGCCGACGGCGTCGCCGAGGCCGACGGCACGGGCACGGCGCTGTTCTCGGGGGCGCTGGACTCGCGGGTGTAGACCGGCGCGATGCCGCTGCGGACGCCCGGGGTGGGCTCGAAGCGCATCCAGCCGAGGTCGGGGAACCACAGCTCGGGCCAGGCGTGGGCATCGCTGACGCGCACCACGCGGTCGTCGCCGTCGACGGCCCCGGGCAGGAACCCGACCGCCATCCGCGCCGGGATGTCCGCGGCCCGCGCGAGCATGATCATCGCGCTGGAGAACTGGACGCAGTAGCCCCGCTTGGAGTCGAGGAAGCTGACGAGCGGCTCCTCGCGGCGTTGGCCCTCGCCCGTCTGGTCGGCGAGGTCCTCGGAGTAGGTGAAGGTCGGGCTGCGCAGGTAGTCCTGGATGGCGGTCGCGGTCTCGAGCGGGGTGTCGCCGTCCTCGGTGATCTCGTCGAGGAGGGCGCGGACCCGGTCCTCCGAGCGCGGCTCGAGGGCGAGGTCGTCGGCGCTCGGGGCGGTGCCCTCGGGGGTGGCCCCGAACTGGTCGGCGGTGGGTGCCAGGGCCTCGTACTCGACGGCGTACTCGCCGACCGGCTGGGTCAGCTCGACGAGCCCGTCACCGGTGACCTGCCAGGACCCCGTGGGGAACGGCGTGCCGAGCGGGTTGGCCGGCATCGCCACCTGGGGCAGGCCGATCGAGGAGGAGGAGACGGTGATCTTCTCGGTGGTCCGCTTGACCGCGGGGCTCGCCGCGGCCCCGGGGAGCCGGCCGTCGAGCGGGACGAAGGTGATGTCCGGGGAGGCCTGCCAGCGGCCTCGACGGTAGGTGTCGAGCAGCCCGACGCGCAGCGGCTCGGGGTCCTCGGCGGTCGTCCGGTACACGAGCACGGGGTCCGAGGACCGGTCGGAGAGGTCGCGGGCGATGTCGATGCTCGTCGACAGCCGGACCGTGCCGCCCCCGCCCCCGCGGGCATCGCCCCGGGCCAGCCCGTCGGCGATGAAGGTGGGGGAGAGGTGGGGGACCAGACCCGGCAGGACGACGGCCGCCGCGAGCGCGGTGCCGCCCACGACGCGGCCGAGGCCGGCGAAGGCCGCGCTCGGGTCGGCGTCGGTGGCCGCCCCCGGTGACGCGGTGCCGCCCCAGGTGCGCAGCGAGCGGACCCCCTGCCGGCCGACCATCGCCAGCCAGACCAGGGCCGGCGGCACGACGAGCCAGGCCGCGAGGCCCGCGTAGGTGTTCGTCGCGCCCGCGAGGTAGGCGGCGAGCAGCGGGATGCCCGCGAGGGCCGGGCTGCGGTAGGTGACCGCGACGGCGTCGGTGGCCAGCGCGGCGGCGCCGACGAGGAGGCTGATGGCCAGCGTGGTGCCCCGGTCGGCCGGGGCGGGCGCCGAGAACTGGGTGACGGTCGCGTAGGCGTCCCCGAGGAGCACGCCGAGGGCCCGGACGGTCTCCGGCGTCGGCACGACCCCGAGCCACAGGTGGCCGCCGCCGTGGATGAGGGCGACCCCCTCGGCGAGGACGAGCGCCTGCCCGCCGACGACGAGCGGGCGCACGGTGGTCAGGGACCGCAGCCCCACCCCGGCGAGGGCGACGACGAGCACGAGGACGACGCTCGGCCGCACCCACGCCGCGGTGGGCGTGAAGAGGTCGGTGAGGGGCAGGGTGACCGCGAAGGTCGCCAGGGCGGCCAGCGCGGTGTCGGCGCCGCGGCCGCGCCTCATCGGGAGCCCGCCAGGGCGCTGGAGACGGCGGTGGTCCACGCCGTCGCGGGGTCGGTGGCGGCGTCGACGACGGTGGTGAGCCAGCCGCTGGCGCGCAGGGCCGCCGCCGTCGCCTCGGCGGCGTCGGCGGCGTCGGGGTCGCGTCGGCGCGAGGCCCGGCCACCGAAGGTGCCGGGCTCCACGACGAGGGCGACCCCGGTGGAGCCGGGTTGGCGCAGTGCCGCGAGTGTGTGCGCGTCGTCGTCGCCGAGCGGCCCGCCGACGTAGACGGCGAGGCCGCCCTGGCCGGTCAGGGCACTGGCGTCGTGGAGCACCGAGCGCATCGCCTCGTCGCCGCCGAGGCGGACCCGGGCGAGGGAGTCCAGGGCGCGCTCGAGGGTGTCGTCGTGCCGGGTGCCGGTGTCCTCGGCGGGGTCGGCGGTCAGCAGGTGCACCGCGTGGGCTCCCGTCACGAGGTGGGCGGTGACCGAGGCCGCCGTCGTCACGCACCACTCGAAGGAGCTCGAGCGGCCGGACCCGCCGTGCCCGGCCGACCGGGAGTCGAGGAGGACGACGGCCCGGCGCTTGGCCGGCCGGTCCTCCTGGCGGACCATGAGGTCGCCGGTGCGCGCGGTCGCGGGCCAGTGGATGCGCCGCAGGTCGTCGCCGTCGCGGTACTCGCGGACGGTCTGGTCGTCCTCGCCGTGCAGCGCGACCATGTGCGGGATCGAGCCCTCGCTGCCGATCCCGCTGCCGAGCGAGCGGCCGGCGCTCAGCGGCACGACGCGGGGGAGGACGACGACCTCGGAGTGGCCGCTCACCGCGGCGGTGCGCAGGGTCAGGCCGAACGGGTCGCGGACGCGGACCTGCAGCGGGCCCACGCGGTGCACGCCCCGGCTGTGCGACCGCACCGTGTACTGGACCTCTTGGGTGACCCCGCCCCGCAGTGAGGACAGGACGAACCGGGGGCGGTCGCCGAGTGCGTAGTCGATGGACTCCTCGGCCATGAGGACCGGGGTCGGGGTGGACTCGGCGTTGCGGACCCGGACGGTCACCACCGAGCGCTGGTCGATGGAGACCCGGCTGGGGTGCACCTGGCGGCTCACCTCGAGGTGGAGGCCGTGCCGCCGGACGAGGACGAGCGAGACGGCCGTCAGCGCCAGCAGCAGGACCCCGACCCGCGTGACGTCGTGCTGGCCGAGGAGGACGCCGGCGGCGACGAGCACGAGCCCGCTGCCCGCGAACGAGGCTCCGCGGGTGGTCAGCGTCCGGCGCAGGGCGTTCACGGGCGGCTCAGCGGGTGGGGGCCGGGACGCGGACCCGCTGGAGGAGGTCGGCGAGGACGTCGGCGGTGCTGCGGCGCGCCATCTGCGTCTCCCCCGTGGGGATGAGGCGGTGGGCCAGCACCGGGACCGCGATCTGCTGGACGTCGTCGGGCAGGACGTGGTCGCGGCCCGCGAGGGCGGCGTGGGCCCGCGAGGCCCGCAGCAGGTGCAGGGTCGCCCGCGGCGAGGCCCCGAGCCGCAGCGCCGTGCTGCTGCGGGTCGAGCCGACGAGGTCGACGATGTACTGCCGCACCGCCTGCGAGGCGTGCACCTGGCGCACGGCCTCGACCATGGCCTGGACGGTGGCGGCGTCGGTGACCGGCCGCAGCGACTCCAGCGGTGAGGTCCCACCGTGCAGCTCGAGCATGTCGAGCTCGGAGCGCGGTGACGGGTAGCCCATCGAGATACGGGCCATGAAGCGGTCGCGCTGGGCCTCGGGCAGCGGGTAGGTGCCCTCCATCTCGATGGGGTTCTGGGTCGCCATGACGATGAAGGGGCGGGGGAGGGTGTAGGTGGTGCCGTCGACGGTGACCTGGCCCTCCTCCATCGACTCCAGCAGCGCCGACTGGGTCTTCGGCGAGGCGCGGTTGATCTCGTCGCCGACGACGACGTTGGCGAAGATCGCCCCGGGACGGAACTCGAAGTCGCGCACGTCCTGGTTGAACACCGAGACACCGGTGATGTCGCTCGGCAGCAGGTCCGGGGTGAACTGGACCCGGCGCACCGAGGCGTCGATGCAGCGGGCCAGCGTCTTGGCCAGCAGCGTCTTGCCGACCCCGGGGACGTCCTCGAGGAGCAGGTGCCCCTCGGCGAGCAGCACGGTGATCGCCGTGCGCACGACGGGCTGCTTGCCCTCGATGACCGAGTTCATCGCGGTGGCCAGCTGGCTGGACACCTGGAGGACCTGGTCGAGGGAGGACCCGCGCAGGCTCGGGTCGGTGGTCGTCGTGCGGGGGTCGTGCTCGAGGTCGCTCACGGGGGTCCCTTCGTCGGCTCGTCCCCCCCAACGAGCGAGGGGGACCAGTGGTGCCCTCATCGTGCAACACGACGGGCCCGCTCCGGCAGGGATCGGTCGGGGGAACAGCGCCGGGGCCCACGGCGGCCCCGGTCGTGGGGCCGTCGGGCCCGGTCCCCATCGCGCTCCACCGGACCCTCCCACCGCGCTCCACCGGACCTCCCACCGCGCTCCACCGGACCCTCCCACCGCGCTCCACTGCCGTCCGCCGGCACCCGTCCCCACCCGGCGCGCAGGGGGCTCCGCGCCCCCACCGACCCGCATCCGGGCCCTGGATCGACCCTCGTGCAGAATTTCTCCCCACTTCGCACCACCCGCTGTGACCTGCATCTTCGTGAGGCAAGGAGCACGAGTTTCGCCGAAAGAGGGCATCAGGGGAGCCGTGGTGGAGTAAAGTGGAGCGCACCGGAGGTTGAGGGAGCCCCGGACGGGTCGAGGAGGTGGCGTCGTGGACGAGTTCCTCGGTACCCACACGCCCCGGCTCGACGACAAGGGCCGGCTCTTCCTCCCGGCCCGTTTCCGCGGCGCGCTCGCCGACGGCCTGGTCGTCACCCGCGGCCAGGAGGGCTGCCTCTACGTCTTCCCCACCTCGGAGTTCCACCGGATCTCCCAGGAGATGCAGTCGGTCTCCGGCTCGACCAAGGGCGTGCGCGACTTCATCCGCGTCTTCCGCGCCAGCGCCCACCCCGACACCCCCGACAAGCAGGGCCGCGTCACCGTCCCGGCCGCGCTGCGCGCCTACGCCGGCCTGGACAAGGACTGCACGGTCATCGGCAACGGCTCGCGCCTCGAGGTCTGGGACACCGCGCGCTGGAGCGAGTACCTCGAGGCCGTCATGCCCGCCTACTCCGCCTACTCGGCCGGCACCGAGGAGGTGGTCCCCGGCCTCTGACCCCCGCCGCGCCCCACCTCGAGCACCACCACCGCACCACGACCGACCCGACCGCCGGCCTCCAGCCGACCCGACACCCGACGCGTCTTCCCCCGCGCCGGGCGCGGATCGGATGGGGACCAGCCGCCGGGTCGACCCGCACCCGCACCCCGCACCACACCGCACCACCCGACACCCGCGAAGGAGTGAGATGACCAGCAGCCGAGGCGACGCCGGCGCCCGCCACGTCCCCGTGCTCCTCGAGCGCTGTGTCGACCTCCTCGCCCCCGCCCTCGAGGCCCCGGGCAGCGTCTGCGTCGACGCCACCCTCGGCATGGGTGGCCACACCGAGGCGATCCTCACCCGGTGCCCGCAGGCCCGGGTCATCGGTCTGGACCGCGACACCGAGGCCATCGCACTCGCGCAGGAGCGGCTCGCCCGCTTCGGCGACCGGTTCACCGCCGTCCACGCCGTGTACGACGAGATCGCCGAGGTCCTGCGCGCCGAGGCCGACGGCACCGCCGCCGGCATCCTCTTCGACCTCGGCGTCTCCTCCTTCCAGCTCGACGAGGCCGACCGCGGCTTCGCCTACCGGCAGGACGCCCCGCTCGACATGCGGATGGACCAGACGCAGGGGATGACCGCCGCCGACGTCCTCAACACCTACGGGCACGGCGACCTCGCCCGCGTCCTCAAGACCTACGGCGAGGAGCGGTTCGCCGGCCGGATCGCCTCGGCGATCCTGCGCGAGCGCGAGAAGGAGCCGTTCACCACCTCGGCCCGGCTCGTCGAGGTGCTGCGCGCCGCCGTCCCCGCGGCCTCCCAGCGCAGCGGCGGCCACCCCGCGAAGCGCACCTTCCAGGCACTGCGGATCGAGGTCAACGCCGAGCTCGAGGTGTGGGAGCGCGCGGTCGACGCCGCGATCGGCGCCCTGGCCCCGGGCGGCCGGATCGTCGTCGAGTCCTACCACTCGCTCGAGGACCGCATCACCAAGCAGGCCTTCGCCGCGGGCGCGCACAGCCGCACCCCGGCCGGCATGCCCGTCGAGCTCCCCGAGCACGCGCCCTACCTGCGGCTGCTCACCCGCGGCGCGGAGGTCCCCTCCGAGTCCGAGCAGCACACCAACCCCCGATCCGCCTCGGTCCGTCTCCGGGCCGCGGAACGTCTCTCGCCGAACGGAGTCCCCGCATGAGCCAGCACGCGACGGCACGGCCCCAGGCCCGCCCGTCGGCGCGCCGCGCCACCACCCCCACGCCGCGCCAGCTGCGCGTCGTCGCCCCGGCCGCCGCCGAGGGCAACGGGGTCTTCCTCGCGCTCTGCGTCGCACTGGTGCTCTCCGGCTTCGTCGGCGTGCTCCTGCTCAACACGGCGATGGCCAAGGGGTCCTTCACGATGCGTGACCTCCAGCACCGCTCCGACGAGCTCGCCGACACCCAGGACGACCTCCGCCACGCCCTCGACGCCGTCTCCGGCCCGGGCCCGCTCGCCCGCGAGGCGCGCGACCTCGGCATGGTGCCGGCCGAGACCCCCGCCTTCCTCCGGCTCGCCGACGGCAAGGTGATCGGCGTGGCGCAGAAGGCCCGCAAGGACGACACGTTTAGCGTGGTCACCGAGTCCTCGTCCACCGCGCGCGCCACCACGAAGGCGCCCCCGACCGCCACCAGCCGCTGACGACCCGCGAGGACGCCGCACCCGTGACCGCACCGAAGAAGCCCCCGCAGGGCACCCGCGCGCGCCCGTCCCGTCCGGCCACGCCGCGCCGACCCGCCGCCGGTGGCACCGCGCGTCGCCCGGCCGCCGGCGCGGCCACCCGCCGCGCCGCGTCCCCGAAGGCCACCCCGAAGCCCACGGGGCGTCCGACCCCCCGGCGTCGCACCCCGGCCGGGGCCTCGGCGTCCGGCGGCGGGCGGCGCCCGGCGGCCCGCACCGCCCGTGACCAGCCCGGGCCCAGCCCGCGCCGGCGGATGCGCGCCCTCACCGTCGCGACCGTCTTCGTGCTGAGCATCTTCGGGGCCCAGCTCGTGCGCATCCAGGGCCTGGACGCCAGCGCCGTCGCCGCAGAGGCCGAGAGCAAGCGCGTCACCGCGCAGATCATCCCGGCGATGCGCGGGCAGATCGTCTCCGCCGACGGCACCGTGCTCGCCTCGAGCGTCGTGCGCGAGGTCGTCGTCGCCAACCAGACCGCCGTCTGCACCTTCCGGACCAAGAAGTCGACGTGCGCACCGGAGACCTCGGCCGCGGCCGTCCAGCAGGCCGCCGAGAAGCTCTCGCCGCTGCTCGGCACGCCGGTCAGCGAGCTCGTCACCCAGCTCACGGGGACCTCGAAGTACCGCATCCTCAGCAAGGACGTCACCCCGCTGACGTGGAACAGGATCGCCGCGCTCGGCATCCCCGGCATCGACCGCGACCGCCGCGAGACCCGCTCCGAGCGCACCTACCCGCAGGGCACGACCTCGGCCGCGCTCGTCGGGTACGTCACCGACGACGGCACCCCCGGCGGCGGCGTCGAGCTGATGGTCGACGAGCAGCTGCAGGGCACCCCGGGGAAGACGACCTTCGAGCGGGGCCAGGACGGCACCGCCATCCCGTCGGGGCAGAGCACGACGACCCCGGCCGTCGACGGGCGCGACGTCCACCTGACGATCAACTCCTCGCTGCAGTGGTACGCGCAGAACGCCCTCGCGCAGCGGATCAAGGAGACCAAGGCCAGCGCCGGGACGGTCGTCATCATGAACGCCAAGACCGGCGACCTCCTGAGCGTCGCGTCCTACCCGACCTTCGACCCCGACACCGACGTGGGCAAGAAGGGCGCCCAGCTCGACAACAAGGCCTTCTCCGACGTCTTCGAGCCCGGCTCGACCGCGAAGATCATGACGATGGCCGCCGCCCTCGAGGAGAAGACGGTCACGCCGTCGACGCCGGTCGTCATCCCGAACCGGCTGCCGCGCTTCGACCAGAGGTTCAAGGACAGCCACGAGCACCCGACCCAGTACCGCACCGTCGCCGGCACCCTCGCGGAGTCGAGCAACATCGGGACGATCCTCGTCTCCGAGACGCTGAAGTCCTCGACCCTGGAGTCCTATTTCCGCAAGTTCGGCCTCGGGACGCGCTCCGGCCTCGGCTACCCCGGCGAGTCCGGCGGGCTGCTCCCGAAGTCGTCCACGTGGAGCGGCACCCAGCGCGCCACCGTCGCCTTCGGCCAGGGCATCTCGGTCACCGCGATCCAGGCGGCCTCGGTGTTCCAGACCATCGCCAACGGCGGCGTGCGCGTGACGCCCCGCCTCGTCGACAGCGCCACCGAGGCCGACGGCACCGAGAAGGACATGCCGGCCTCCACGAGCACCCGGGTGGTCTCGGAGAAGACGGCGGCCGACGTGGGCAAGATGCTCGAGGGCGTCGTCAGTCCGGACGGCACGGCCGAGGAGGCGCAGATCCCGGGCTACCGCATCGCGGGCAAGACCGGCACCGCCGAGTACTACGACGACAAGGTCGGCAAGTACCGCGGCAAGACGGCCAGCTTCATCGGGTACGCCCCGGCCGACGACCCGCAGATCGTCGTCGCGGTCATCGTCCAGAAGCCGACCTACCCGTTCTTCGGCGGCTACGTCGCGGGCCCGGTGTTCAAGGACGTCATGACCTACGCGCTCCAGGAGCTGAAGATCCCGCCGACGGGGAAGAAGGCCCAGCACCTGACCCTCGAGGTCGACCCGAAGGAGGCGCTGGCCGACCCCGACGTGCTGCGTGACGGCAAGAAGCAGCCCAGGCGATAGGCTCGGCCGGATGCTCTCCCCCCGGCCCACCACCCCCCGGCGCACCCCGCTGCGTGAGGTCGCGACCCTCCTCGGTGCCCCCGTCCCGGGCACCGACGTCGACCTCACCGGTGTCACCCTCGACTCGCGCGCGGTGCGCCCCGGCGACCTCTACGCGGCCCTGCCCGGGGCCCGCGCGCACGGTGCCGACTTCGCCGCCCAGGTCACCGAGGCCGGCGCGGTGGCCGTGCTCACCGACGCGGAGGGGGCCGAGCGCCTCGCCGCCGCCGGGGTCGACCTCCCGGTCCTCGTCGTGGCGGCCCCGCGGAGCGTGCTCGGTGCCGTCGCCGCCCGCGTCTACGGCACCGAGGACCTGCCCGTGCGGATGGTCGGGATCACCGGCACCAACGGGAAGACGACGACCGCCTACCTCGTGCACTCGGCGCTCACGGCGCTCGGCCACGACGTCGGGCTGATCGGCACCGTCGAGACCCGCATCGGGGAGGAGCGGGTCGGCAGCGTCCGCACCACGCCCGAGGCCCCCGAGCTGCACGCGCTGCTCGCGGTGATGGCCGAGCGCGGCCTCGACACCTGCGTCATGGAGGTCTCGAGCCACGCGCTGGCCCAGCACCGGGTCGGCGGCGTGGTCTACGACGTCGCGCTCTTCACCAACCTCAGCCAGGACCACCTCGACTTCCACGCGGACATGGACGACTACTTCGCCGCGAAGGCCTCCCTCTTCACGCCCGAGCGCTCCCGGCGCGCCCTGGTCTGCGTCGACGACGCGTGGGGTCGCCGCCTCGGGGCGGAGGCCGGCGTGCCGGTGCAGAGCATCGGGCACACCGACGGCGCCGACTGGAGGGTCGCACCCGACGGCGAGGACCCGGCCGCGTTCCGGCTCACCGGCCCCGACGGGGTGGACCTCCACCTGAGGTCGAGCCTTCCGGGCGACTTCAACGTCACGAACACCGCGATGGCCGCAGCGACCCTCGTGCTCGCGGGCGAGGACCCTGCCCGCGCCGGCGAGGCCGTGCTCGCCGACCCGCACGTCCCGGGGCGGATGGAGCGCGTCGTGCACGACCCGGCGCTCGCCCAGCCGCTCGCCGTCGTCGACTACGCCCACACCCCGGACGCCATCGCCGCCGCCCTGCGCGCCCTGCGACCCACGACGCCCGGCACCCTCGTCTGCGTCACCGGGGCCGGTGGCGACCGGGACCGCGACAAGCGTCGTGCGATGGGCGCCGCGGCGGCCGAGGTGGCCGACCTCGTCGTCGTCACCGACGACAACCCGCGCTCGGAGGACCCCGCGGCCATCCGCGCCGCGATCCTCGAGGGCGTGCAGGACGTGCGCGCCGCCGGGCGCGAGGTGCGGGTGGCCGAGGTCGGCGACCGGCGCCGCGCGATCCGCGAGGCCGTGGCCGCCGTGGCGGCCGAGGGTGACGAGGCCACGGTCGCGCTCGTCGGCAAGGGGCACGAGAGCGGGCAGGACGTCGGGGGAGTGGTCCACCCCTTCGACGACCGCGACGAGCTGCGCGAGGCGCTGCGCCTCGCGGCCGAGGCGGTGAGCCGGTGATCCCGATGACGCTCGCCGAGGTGGCGACGGCCACGGGCGGCACCCTCGCCGGCGTCACGGACGAGGACGCCGCGCGCGTCGTCGTCGACGGCCCGGTCGTCACCGACTCCCGCGAGGCCGGGCCGGGAGGGCTCTACGTCGCCCGGGTCGGCGAGCACGCCGACGGGCACGACTTCGCCGCCGGCGCCCTCGCGGCCGGCTGCGTCGCCGCCCTCACCACCCGCGCCCTGGCGGACCTGCCGTGCGTCGTCGTCGAGGACACCCAGGAGGGCTTCGCCCGCCTGACCCGCGCCGTGCTCGACGCACTGCCCGGCCTCGCCGTCGTCGGCATCACCGGCTCGTCGGGCAAGACGAGCACCAAGGACCTGCTCGGCTCGGTGCTCGGCACCGCCGGGCCCACCGTGGCGCCCGTCGGGTCCTACAACTCCGAGGTCGGCGTGCCCCTCACGGTCTGCCGGGTCACGCCGGACACCCGGTTCCTCGTGGTCGAGATGGGCGCCCGCGGCATCGGCCACATCGCCTACCTCGCCTCGATGGCCCCGCCGCGGATCGGGGTGGTGCTCAACGTCGGCACCGCGCACGTCGGCGAGTTCGGCTCGCGCGAGGCGATCGCCCGCGCGAAGTCCGAGCTGCCGGCCGCGCTCCCCGCCGAGGGCGTCGCCGTCCTCAACGCCGACGACCCCGCGGTGCGGGCGATGGCCGAGGTCACGGCCGCCCGGGTCGTCCTCGTCGGCGAGGCGGAGGACGCCACCGTGCGGGCCACCGACGTCGTCCTGGACGCGCAGGGCCGTCCCTCGTTCACGATGACCACGCCAGCCGGCTCCGCCGAGGTCACGCTCGGGCTCGTCGGCCGCCACCACGTGGCCAACGCCCTCGCCACCGCGGCCGTCGCGCTCGAGCTCGGCCTGCCCCTCGAGGCCGTCGCCGCCGCGCTGGGCGAGGCCCGGCCGGTCAGCCGCTGGCGGATGGAGGTCACCGAGCGCGAGGACGGTGTCACCCTCGTCAACGACGCCTACAACGCCAACCCCGACTCGATGCGCGCGGCGCTCTCGGCCCTCGAGCGGATGGGGGAGGGCCGGCGCACCTGGGCCGTCCTCGGGACGATGCTCGAGCTCGGCGAGGAGTCCGACGCCCTGCACGCCGAGGTCGGCGCCGAGGTGGTGGCCCGCGGGGTCGACGAGCTCGTCGTCGTCGGACCGGCCGCCGCACCCATCGCCGCCGGGGCCGAGGGCGGGGGCACGCACGTGAGGTCGGTCACCGACGCGGACACCGCCGAGGCGCTGCTGCGCGGGGAGCTCCGGCGCGGCGACGTCGTCCTGTTCAAGTCCAGCCGTGACGCCGGTCTACGGTTGCTCGGAGACCGACTCGCGACGACCACCGAGGAGCAGCAGACGTGAAGGCCGTGCTGATCGCCGCCGTCGTGTCGCTCGTCCTCGCGCTCTTCGGCACCCCGACCTTCATCCGGTTCCTCGTGAAGAAGGGCTACGGGCAGTTCATCCGCGACGACGGGCCCACCTCGCACCACACCAAGCGCGGCACCCCGACGATGGGTGGGGCGGTCATCGTCCTGTCCTCGCTCGCCGCGTACGCCGTGGCGCACCTGGTGACCGGCCAGCTGCCGTCGGTGAGCGGGCTGCTCGTCCTCTTCCTCATGGCCGGAATGGGCCTGGTCGGGTTCCTCGACGACTACATCAAGATCAGCAAGCAGCGCAGCCTCGGCCTGCGCTCGGGGCAGAAGCTGGCCGGCCAGACGGCCGTCGCGGTGATCTTCGCGATCGCGGCCCTGCAGTTCCCCAACGACTCCTTCCGCACCCCGGCCTCGACCGCGATCTCGTTCGTCCGGGACACGCCGTTCAACCTCGCCTTCGCGGGCACCGTCGGCGGCGTCATCCTCTTCGTCGTCTGGGCCAACGTCATCGTCGCCGGCACCTCGAACGGCGTGAACCTCACCGACGGACTCGACGGCCTGGCCACCGGCGCCTCGGTGATGGTCTTCGCGTCCTACGTCCTCATCGGCATCTGGCAGTTCAACCAGAACTGCCAGTGGAACCCCGGCACGAAGTGCTACGAGGTCCGCGACCCCCACGACCTCGCGATCGTCGCCGCCTGCGGGATGGGTGCCTGCTTCGGCTTCCTCTGGTGGAACGCCTCGCCGGCCAAGATCTTCATGGGCGACACCGGCTCCCTCGCCCTCGGCGGCGGCCTCGCCGGCCTGGCCATCCTCACCCGCACCGAGCTGCTCGTCGTCGTCCTCGGCGGTCTCTTCGTGACGATCACGCTCTCGGTGATCATCCAGGTCGCGTCGTTCAAGACCACCGGGAAACGGGTCTTCAAGATGGCGCCGCTGCAGCACCACTTCGAGCTGCTCGGCTGGCAGGAGGTCACGATCGTCATCCGGTTCTGGATCGTCGCCGGACTCTTCGTCGCCCTCGGCCTCGGGCTGTTCTACGCCGAGTGGGTGGTGGGCGCCGGATGAGCGCCGGGTCCGCCCGCACCGACGCGCTGACCCACCGCGAGGCCGACTGGGCAGGGCTGCGCGTCCTCGTCGCCGGGCTCGGGGTCTCCGGGTTCGCCGCCGCCGACGCGCTCCTCGAGCGGGGCGCCGACGTCACCGTCGTCGACGCGCAGGCGCCCGAGGACGGCTCGGCGATGTCGGAGCGCGCCCGCATCCTCGACATCCTCGGGGCGGCCCTCCGGTACGGCGACGGTGCCGTCACCACGCTGCCCGACGAGCCGCTCGACCTCGTCGTCACCTCGCCCGGGTGGCGCCCCGACCAGCCGCTGCTCGCGGCGGCCGCCGCGGCCGGCGTCCCCGTGTGGGGCGAGGTCGAGCTCGCCTGGCGGATGCGTCCGCGCGAGGGGGCCGCGCCGTGGCTGACCGTCACCGGCACCAACGGCAAGACGACGACCGTCCAGCTGCTCACGGCGATGCTGCGGGCCGCGGGCCTGCGCGCGTGCAGCGCCGGCAACGTCGGGACGCCGATCCTCGAGGCGGTGATGGACCCCCAGCCCTACGACGTCATCGCCGTCGAGCTCTCGAGCTTCCAGCTGCACTGGTCGCACTCGCTCGCGCCGCGGGCGTCGGTGTGCCTCAACATCGCTCCCGACCACGTCGACTGGCACGGCTCGCTCGAGGAGTACGCACGCGCCAAGGGCCGGGTCTACGAGCACACCGAGGTGGCCTGCGTCTACAACGTGCAGGACGAGCGCACGCTGCACCTCGTCGAGGACGCCGACGTCCAGGAGGGGTGCCGCGCCGTCGGTTTCACCCTCGGGGTGCCGGGGCTCTCCGAGCTCGGGCTCGTGGAGGACGTCCTCGCCGACCGCGCCTTCGTCCCGGAGCGGCGGACCTCGGCGGCCGAGCTCGGCACCCTGGACGACCTGCGCACCGGCCCGGACGCCCCGGCGCCCGCGCCGCACCTCGTGGCCAACGCCCTCGCCGCCGCCGCCCTGGCCCGCGCCCA
>QAXK01001455.1:0-24096 GCA_004335735.1 Chlorella sp. KRBP
CCCCGCCACGGCGCCCCCATAGATGCAAATATCGACACACACACACACACTCTGCACTGCTTGACGAGGCCTGCCTGGCGATCTGTTGTGACGGGTGCAGCATCATGACACCTGTCGTGAAAGCCATGTAATGTTGATGATGATCATCGTTGACACACAAAGATGAATGCGTGCAGTACAGGGTCAGCCCTACTGCGCATGAGGATGTGTGAAGGCGAATGATGCACCCGGCAGCACCCGGCGCCACCCCTTGCACCCCTGCCATGCTCACATCCGTGGCGCAGGAGGCGCAGCAGGCGTGGGTTGTCCTGCTTGGCATAAAAGATGACGCAATCCGAGGGCAGCCCATCACGCCCCGCTCGCCCAGCCTCCTGCGGACCAGATGCATCATCAGGGGGCAGGGGGCAGGTAGTAGGGGCATGTTGGGTCAGCGTGAGTGCAGCCTGCCACACATTGCATGCTCCCCTCCTCTCCCCTCCTCTCCTCCTTTCATCCTTGCCTGCCGTGACGCCACCTCACCTGGAAGTAGCCCTCCATTGACTTGGACAAGGTGTAGTGCGCCACAAACCGCACGTCCGGCTTGTCAATGCCCATACCTGCACCGCACGTGGCAGGGCCACACGCCACCACAGGGGGGCAGCACACGTTTGGAGCAGCCTGGCGTGTGCACGGTGTTGACCCATGACACTGACGGCATGGTGCGTAGTGCTTCTCACCAAAGGCAATGGTGGCCACCACCACTTGCACAGCGCCCGACTGCCAGGCCGTCTGCACCTGCACGTGTTGCAGGCACACGGCAGCAATGAGTGGATCAGTGCAGGGCACTGCACAGCGCTCCCGTTCACTCCAAGCCTGACTAACCCCAGGGACTGTCAGGGTGTGGTTCACGTGCGCAACCAGGGCGGCCAGGTGCGCGCCGCACCTTCATGCGCTGCTTGGGCGTCATGCCGGCGTGGTAGTGTGCAGCCTGCAGGCCACCCTCCTCCCGCAGCTGCCTGCAAACACATGATGAGCACCAGGGCGAGCAGCCAGGCAGCAGACCGTCAGATAACAGGACCAGTATCATCCTGTTCACCACGCCATGTGCTGCTCTGGTGACCACGACTGGCCGCCCCGTTTGCAACCTCAAATACTCTCAGAAACCGCGTACTGCTCACGGTGGCAAGGTGCAGGTGTGTCGAGTCCCACTCACTGCGCCACCTGTTCGCTCTCATCGCGTGACAGGCAGTAGACGATGCCCGAGGGAGGTGTGCATGGCCCCCTGCCCCCCGCCTGGCGGTGCGCCTGCTCGGCCCGCTGCTGCTGCTCGCCCACCAGCTGCAGCAGGCCTGCCAGGGGGTCACGACGGTCCTTGTCACGCACGCTGAAGCGCAGGTTGGGCCGGAAGAAGCCCACCTGTCATGATGGGTGGGTCAAGCATGGGGAGTTGTCGTCACCACGGGGCTGCCACTCCAATCTCCTGATGAGGGCAGGAGGGGCAGTTTGATCTGCTACTAGCAGTCTGCCAGTGCCGCTGACGGGTGCAGGTACGCATGGCGTTCTGGTGCGGGCCTAGGGTTGCGTACCCTAAAGGTCCTGGCGGTGTGCGCGATGCCCAGGGTGCGCAGGATGTCTGACGCCACTGCGTCCGTGGCCGTGGCCGTCACCGCCGTGATGGGCACCTGGGGGAAGGACACCTGTGGGGTGGGTAAAGGGGGTGGGTGAGGGGGTGGGGTGAGGGGGTGGGTGAGGGGGTGGAGTGAGGGGGCCTACATGTGCACCTCTGGGGGCACCTGCAGGGCTGCTGGGCAGGCGCTGCCGGCCAATGCAACCCACTGACGTGCCGCTGAGGTGAGGATGGTGTGAGGTTGGTGTGAGGTTGTTGTGAGGTTGGTGCAACCGCACCCTGAGCACACTGCCCAGCTGTTGGTAGTCGGGCCTGAAGTCATGACCCCACGTGCTCACACAGTGGCACTGCGCACAAACAAGGGGCACAGGTGCAAGGGGGGCCACCACACGCGTCATGGCTGGGACTGGGGCAGCATGGTTGCCCCCTGCTGCTGCTCCTCCCTTTGAAGTGATGCAGGTGGTGGTGCGTGTGCGTGTGACTGGGCCGCACCTCGTCAATGACAAAGCGTGCCAGGTGCCCCCTGTCCCTCAGGCGCTGCAGCACGTCCAGCAGCACTGAGCTCTTGACCAGCTGCTCAGGCGTCACGTACCTGCACGCACCACCACACACGCCACACACAGCATGTGTGAGGTTGGCTCACCGGCCGCCGTCACTCGGTCCCTGCCGTCCCCGTAATCATGCAGTACGGAGTGCCTGGCTGCTGCTGGGTGCTGTGAGTAAGGTTGGGGGGTGAAGAGCTCACAGCAGCTTGCATGTTGGCCTTTGCTTGCTGAGCTCCTTGAACACGGCCACCCGCTCGCTGTTGGCCTGGCCACTGCTCAGGTAGGTGGACGGCACGCCGCAGCCCCCCCCGCCACCACCATGACCCGCACGGCCCTGGCACAGCGCATGCACCTGCACATGAGCAAGTGAGAGGGGCACACGGGTGCACACGGCAGGCGGGTGAGGCACACCTAACTACGCACATCCGCTAGGTGTGCATGCACCGGCCTTGCGCTGCTGGGCAGTAAAGAGCAGCACCCTGCTCCACAACCAAGCCCTATGATGATGACAGGGACGTGCCCCACCACACCTGGTCCTGCATGAGGCTGATGAGGGGGCACACCACAATGGTGACGCCCCGTGACACCACGGCTGGCAGCTGGTAGCACAGGCTCTTGCCTGCACGCAAGTGGGAAAGCACGTGTGAAATGTCGTGCACGTTGCAGCGTGCACACTCACAAGGCCCCGCTGCAGCGTGGTCCCCCGTGCTGCCCGCCCCCCCCAAGGCTCACCTCCTCCCGTGGGCATGAGCACAAAGACGTGCTGCCCCGCCAGTGCCGCCGCCACCACCTCGCGCTGAGCCTCACGCCACCCGCTGTTGCCAAACACTCTGAGGCAGACAGCAGCACAGTGGCGCGCCAGGCAAGACACGCCCTCGTTGCCATGCGGGCCCTACACGACACGTGTATACCTGTCTCTCAGTCTTACTCTCACTCTCTTACCTTGAGTTGACCATGTCAGCTAGCCCCATGAGCCGCTCCCTCCCACCCACCGCCCCTCCTACCCCGGCCCCACCTCCACCTCCACCTCCACCTCCACCTAGCTGCAGCTCCTGGGCGGTGGCAGCCTGGCGCCACACGCGCACCTGCCCACCCCCACCAGCAGCTGCCTGACCAGCGGGTGTGGGCGGAGGCGGGTGCAGCACCAGACGGCTGCGGGCCCCTGCTGCTGATCCGCCCACCGCCTGCCCACGCCCGGGCGTAGGCTGCCCTCTCCCCCCATCCGCCTCCTCCACTTGCTCCTCCTCCTCCTCCTCGTCCAGAGTGATGGTGGGAGCACCAGGCCCACGCACGCGGGCCACCCTGCCACTGCCCGCCTGAGGAGCCCCCTGCAGCCAACCCCCGCCAGTGTGTGTGCCGCCACCCTGCTGCTGCTGGTCTTGGTGCGCCTCATGCGGCCCTACCCCCTGCCAGTCGTCCTGCCACGTAGGGGGACCAAGGCCCAGGTCCAGCTCCTCATCCTCCTCCTCCTCCCGCTCCTGCTTCACCTCACTGCCCTCCTCACCGTCCTCGCCGCACCCGCTCCCACCTGATGACCCCTCAGGCTCATAGCTGCTGCTGCTGCCGCCATCATCGCCATCATCATCGCTGGATGCGCTGTCGTCCTCATCCTCCTCCTCGTCCTCTGAATGCTGTGGGCTCCTCCTACCGCCTGCCCCCTTGCGTGCACTCGCACCTGCGCGCGTGCAACGCCGTGCACTCTTGCGTGACAGCGCTGCACACACACTACGCCCCGCAACCCCTCACTATCACTGATCAGCCCTTTGCTTGCCTTTCTTGCCAGCACCCTCACTGCCGCTGCGCCGGGCGCGGGGTGCGTTGGCTTCGTCGTCCTCTTCGTCCGTCCCCACGAACGTGCCGTCACTCAGCAGCATGCACATGTCCAGGAAGCCCTCCTGGTGCGCCTGCAGCGTGAGGCTGGAGGCCTCTGTCCCCGTCTGCTGCACAAGGCAGCCCAGCGCTCGAAGCGCCACGTTCGCCTCGAACCCCCAGCTCGTGGCAGCCTCCACCAGCGGGTGGTTCTCCTGCTGCTGGTAGTGCCGGGCAGCCTCCTCATCCTCGTCATCGCCATCCAAGGCCCGCTTGCGAGCTGCGGGCTGGCGAACCATGGCTCCGCACGTGCCGGGTGTCGCTCCCCTGCTTAATGCACCCGCTGGCTGCCCTGGGGACCCAGCCACACTGTGCAACGCGCTGCATGCGCGCCTGGCCAGACGCTTCAGCTGCTTCCTTTGCTTCTTCTCCTACCAACGACATTGCAACGACATTGGCGCGAGGAGAAGGAGAGGAACGCGAAGAGCGCGCAGAGAAGAGACGCATATGGCCCTCGCAGCATGAAACGCCTGGCCAGGCTCCTCGCCCAGCAACCCACGCCCACTTCCTTGCGCTCCCCGTCGCAGCCTGGTGTGGCGGACCTGTGCGTGGGCGCGGAGGGCCCAGCCGAGCCGCAGCAATTGCCGCCTGTCGCTCGGGTAGCTGCCGTCAGCGCTTCTGCAGCAGGCGGACGCGCCATTCCGCCCCACCTCCCCTCCTCGGCCCAGGAGCACGCAGGGCTGGCGTCTCGCCCCCAGGAAGCGCGGGGAGATGACGGGTGCGTCGCTGGCTCTCTTCTCGCACGCTCTACGGGGGCGGAGCGGCCTGGGAGCGCTCACACTGCTGTCCTTGGGGTGTGCACACAGGGACAAGCGGAAGTCGGCTCCCCCAGCGCCCGAGGAGCCCGCGCCGAAGCAGCAGGCCCCCGTGCCCGCAGCGACGGAGGAGCAGCAGGACGAGGTGGCCAAGCACCCGCCCCCTCCCTCCTCCTTCTTCTGTCCCGTGAGCATGGAGCTGATGCAGGACCCCGTGATGGTGGCGACGGGCCACACCTACGACCGCGCCTGCATCGAGAAGTGGCTGCACCAGGGCAACCGCACCTGCCCCGTCACGGGAATGCGCCTGAGGCACCTCGAGCTCACGCCAAACTACGCTCTGCGCACGGCCATCCAGGTACGAAGGGCGCGATTCGGCTCGTGTCGGCGCCAAACAAACTGCAGCACCACGCCTTGGGCAGCAGGGGGGGACGGCTGACGCATGGCATGTGCGCCGGTGGCCGCCTGACGCCCACGTGCATGCGCAGGAGTGGTGCAACGCCAACAACGTGCCGCTCACCAGCACGGCGACCAACCGGCACAGCCACCAGCTCTTCAAGCCAGACGAGCCGCCCAGGAACGTCCTCCAGGTGCGGTGCGCTGCGTGGCGGCGGTGTGCAGGCTGAAGCAGGATGCTTCCCGCAGATCTGCCCGGTGGGAGGCGGGCGGGCGCCAGCTGGCTCACCTGGCGGTCACACTGCCGTGTGTGCACGTGCGCAGGGGCACGACGAGATTGTGTGGGCGGTGGAGGTGCACGGGCAGCGTCTGTTCAGCGCCAGCGCCGACAAGACCATCCGCGTGTGGGACATTCCCTCGCGGCGCTGTGAAAAAGTGCTCGAGGACCACACGCGCCCCGTGCTGTCCCTGGCCATCAGCGGCAACAGGCTGTACTCGGGATCATACGACTACAACATCAAGGTGAGCAGGGGTCACACTGTTGGGCTGCTGGCGCAAGAGGCGTCAGCGCACTGCCAGCAGCAGTAGGGTGTGTGCGCCAGGTGCCCTCACATGCGCTGCCGGTGCCGCCGTTGCAGGTGTGGGACATGACGACGCTGCAGCGCATCAAGACCTTGACAGGCCACCAGGACGCCGTGCGTGCGCTGTGCGTTGCGGGCGGGCGGCTCTTCAGCGGCAGCTACGACGGCACCGTGCGTGTGTGGGACGACGCGTCCCTGGCCTGCCTGGACACGCTCAAGGGGCACACGGGCCCTGTGCGCACGCTGGTGCACTGCGGGGCCTACCTCTTCACTGGCAGCTACGACAAGACAGTGCGCGTGTGGGACATACAGACGTTGGAGTGCCGCGCCACGCTGACGGGCCACACGGGCGCGGTGCGGGCCCTGGTGGCCTCCCCCGTGGCCACTCGCGTCTTCAGCGGCAGCGATGACACGACAGTGCGCGTGTGGGACGCCGCGACATTGCGTTGCGTGCGCACACTGGAGGGCCATGAGGACAATGTGCGTGTGCTGGCCGTGGGGGACACGCACCTGTTCAGCGGGTCGTGGGACAAGACCATCCGGGTGTGGGACGTGCACACGCTAGAGTGCATACGGGTGCTCAAGGGCCACACGGAGGCGGTGCTGGCCCTGGCGGTGGTCATGGCACCACAGGGGGCAGGCAACAGCAGTCAGACACAGCAGCAGCAGCAACAGCAGCAACAACAGGAGCAGCAGCAACAAGGCAACCAGCCAGCAACAGCGCCGTTGGCACCCAGTGGCAACGCGGCTTCTGCCCTGCCTGCCCCCCAGCAGCAGCAGCAGCAGCAGGGCCCTGGTCAGGTGGTGGCGTCACGCGCGCAGCTGCTCGTGAGCGGGAGCTACGACACGAGCGTGCGGTTCTGGGACCTGGCCACCTTTGGCTGTGTGCGCCAGTGCGAGGGGCACGAGGACGCAGTGAGGGTGCTTGCGGCGGGGCAGGATGGGCGCGTGTTCAGCGGGAGCTATGACGGCAGCATTGGCGTCTGGTGACGTGACGCTGCAGTGTGGCTTCCTGTCCTCCTCTTGTCCTCCTCCTCCCAGGCATATTCCTCAACCTCATGCATTGTCATCTCCCACACTCGTGCTTGCGTACCACCCACGCTGCGGTTGACTCGAGTGCGACTGCGACTAGATGCGAGGAACGGTTGATGGTTGCCGACGGCAAGTAGCCCCAGTGTATATGTGACGCGGTGTGTGTACCTACATGTGTGCCATCCTGACCGCTGGCGGTAGCGTGCTGGAGTCACGTGACTCCTGACCATCCTGTTGTTGTGCTGTTGCTTGGACGTGGGTGTGGGCACGGTGTGGGTGTGGGTTGGGCGCCATGCCTGCACCCGCACTACGCCGCAACGGCTGCCCTCTGCTTTCCATGAATCCTCAACGTGTAAGTGTCGTCTATGACTTGGCTTGACGCAGCTGTTGTTCTGTTCCCTTTCATCCGAGTCGCAGGGCGCCTCTCACCGCATCCGTTGCCAGCATTGGCCGGTGCCCACCCCATAGTCCCTGCTGCTTGCTGCACTGCTTGCGGCACCTTGCAAGACGTGAATCTCCCGTTGCCGTGACACGTGCACGTCACGCATGCGTGCCCCGACACGTCACGCACTCGGCATGCGCCGTTCCACCACACAGCACAGAGTGCGCCCAGCATGGCGTCTCCAGGAGGCGCAGCAGCCGCAGCTGGCGGCGTAGGACCGGCGTCTGGCCTGCTCCGGCCCGTGTCCGGGATGCTCGTGTTTGCGCTCTGCGTGGGCGCCTTCGTCATGGGCCGCATCTCACAGCAAGGCAGCCAGCTCCCGGAGCCCACGGCCACAGCATTGCAGCATTCAGCCAGCTCCGTGCAGCACCACAGCGTCGCGGTGAGCAGGTGCTTCCAGACGTGTCCTTCTGCAGCCTCTCGCACAGCAGCCAGAGCCTTGATTGACGGCGCCACCTTGATGATGCAACTGCGCCGCGTCGTGTCCTCGCCTGCGCAGAGACAGCAGCACCTGGCTCAGCATCGCAAGAATCAGGAGGTGGACGCGCTGGACCCCGCGCAGCTGGAATCGCACATGCTCGAGACCTCAGGCCTGCTCAACGCGCGGCCTCCTCTCACCCCAGCGGCCTCTGGAGAGGACTTTGTGCGCGCCATCCCCTTCCAAAGTGGGTGCACGCCACGAAATTGACAGACAGAGCCAGACAGAGTGCTGCAGAGTGGTGCAGACAGCAGCGTGTGCATGTGGTGTGCCACTGTGTGTGCAGTCCTCAGCTGGTTCCCGCGCATCGTGCTGTACCCGGCGTTCGTGGACGATGCGCGGTGCAACCACATCGTCAAGATTGCCAATGAAAGCATGTACCCGTCTGGCCTGGCCTACAGGTGAGGAGGTGCTGTTCTGCTGGGGCGCCGTGAGTGGCAGGCCGGGTGCAGGCCTCGCACCTCCCGCCAAGTACCTCTCGTGCATGCTCGCAGGCCGGGCGAGAAGGCGGATGAGAACCAGCAGACGCGCACCAGCAAGGGCACCTTTTTGGCCAGCCAGCAGGACCCTGACGGCGTGCTGTCCTGGGTGGAGCAGCGCATTGCCGCTGTGACGCGCATCCCCGTGGAGAACGGCGAGGCGTTCAACGTGCTCAAGTACCAGCACCTCAACGCCTACGACTCACACATGGACAGCTTTGACCCCAAGGTGGGTGCGGCAAGGTGGGAGGGCCGCTCAAGCGGGGCAGGGTCGGAGCGCGTTCCTCAGGCATTGGCGTGGTCCATTGCCTTGCCCGTGCAGGAGTTTGGCCCTCAGCCCAGCCAGCGCGTGGCCACCGTGCTGCTGTACCTGACTGACGTGGTGGAGGGAGGGGAGACGGTGTTCAAGAAGGAGGGCGTCAACGGTGCGTCGATGTGGGGGTGTGGGGGACGTCTCTCAAGGACCTCACGGGAGCAGCAGGCTTGGGGCCCAAAGCGCGGCGAGTGTGGCACTGTCGGGCAAGGTCTGGAAGTCCGGCGTGCTGCCCCTTCCCCCTACCTCCGCAGGCCCCAACCGCGTGATCGAGGACTGGCACAACTGCAACGACGGCTCGTTCAAGTGAGTAGTGGCCATTGGAGCATGCGTTGTAGCTGGAGGCGTGGTGGGGACCTGTTGGGACGCCATGGGTTTGCGCGTGTGCAGGTACAAGCCGCGCAAGGGCGACGCCGTGCTCTTCTGGACGGTGGACCCTGACCAGTCCATCAACCCACGCGCGCTGCACGGAGGCTGCCCGGTCATCAAGGGAGAGAAATGGGTGAGCGGGATGCTGGTGGGCGCGGTACAGCATCTGGCGTCCGTGACCCCACCCGCCCCACCCCACCCGCTCCAGCAACGTGTGCATCTGCCTTGCTTCCTCGCTGCAGGCCATGACCAAGTGGCTGCGCAACAAGGGGGAAGGCTATGGTTGATCAACCGATTCGTTGGCCAAATCACGATTGCGGCTCCACGGCTCGGCGAGCACTGCCACACCGGCTCTGAAACCTTCACAGCTCACTACTGCAACCTCTGATTCTCGAGTTCGACGTTCCGCACACGCTATCCCTGCGAACCTCGCGCCCGACGCGATTTCCGACACCGCAGTCTCTCTTCACCGCTATCTCCAGCCAGCAGCCGCTGCGTGAGGACCAGCAATGGGCTCACTCGTGCCAGGTGCGCGCCGGCGCTGCGCCAAGTCGCAGGACTCAGCGCAAAAAGCGCGCGCGCCACAAGGATGCCTCGCTCTCGCCCCTTGCCTTCACCGGTGCGCAGGATGGGACGCCGCCTCCAGCGTGCCGCCCCGAGGTGCGTTGCAGCGTGGTTTCGGCCGGGTGGAGCTGTGGCGGGTCCAGGAGCGCCCACCCTGACACGTCACCTTCTGCGCCTCGTCCTGCAGACCTTCAGGAGTCCAACGAGACCGAACCAGTGGGTTACTTTGCCAAGCTGGAGCACACCAAGTCCCTCAAGTGAGCTTGTGCAGGTGGGGCTGGCGCACCCGTGGCGGGACGCCAACTCATCGATTCACGCGATCACGCGATGGATCCAATGCATCGCCAATGCAGGCGCAGCAGCGTGGACGCGCACCACGCCGGCGCCTCCCAGCCCATGCTGCAGCCCATCCCCTCGCTGCAGCGTGCCTCGTCCCTGCACCAGGGCGCCGCCAACGTACCCATGCCCTCCTCCTCCGCCGCCAACGCCCCCGCCCAGCGCCACCCCCTGTCCTCCAGCCTGGGCACCAGCTCCATCATGATGCACCACCCCAGCACCTCGCCCAAGGCCTTCAAGCCCACGGACTGGGAGAGCGAGTTCAAGTCCCTCGGCTCCATCAAGGTAGGGGCAACGGTTCAGCATCCTTCTGCACTCGACTCAAGGTGGGGCATGCAACCAAGCGTCACGCGTGCTGCCCTCCTGCACCTGCGCAGCGCACCAGCGTGGGTCCGTTTGTGCGCACGTCAGGCGAGCAGGGTGACTCTGGGCGCAGCAGCGCTGAGCACCACGCGCCCACCGCCACCGCTCAGCCCCACTGGTGGGCGCACATGGACAGCGGCCTGCTCAACCGCGGGGAGGGGGCGGACGCCGAGGCGGCGGCAGTGGGCAGCACGGCCATGAAGGACCTGCGCGGCAGCTTCAAGCTCGACGTGCCCACGGCCATCAACCTGCACTAGGCCTGCAAGGACGATAGAGACTGCATCGCGGCAGCGCCTTCATGGTCTCAGCTTCTTCTGAATAGCAGCCACTGTGCACAAGGGAGGAGGAAGGCTCCAAGCATCTGAAGGGAAGCCTTGGCAGCACGCCACAATTCATAGCGCACGCTTCCAACAGTCTCATGGACATGGTCGCCTTGCCCTCCATGTGTAGCGCCTTGCTCCCTTGTATACGAGCGTTTTGCTAGCTGTGGGCACACCGCCAGGGCTGATTGACAACTCGTGTTCGGATCCGCACCCCCTGTGTAATCGTATGTGATTGTGTTCATTGCGTGGGGCGCCCATGACTGTGCGCCGCGCCACACACATGTAGCTGTGAATGGGCGAATGCTGCTGCAATGCCAAGCCATGGCTACCAGTCTTTGACAGTCCCCTTGCAGCAAAAAGGCAAAGCAGGTCGTCAAGCCAAGCGCACAGTCTTGCTTGCTAGAGTTCGTGTTCCTGCCTGCCAGTGCCCGCTGCGTGCCAGGACTGTGAGTGTCCCCCTGCAGCCGTGGCGTGCTGCAGCAGGAGCCTGGCCAGCTCGTGCGCCCCGTGCAGGTCGTTGAGCCGCATCAGGCGCCGTGCCAGCGCCAGCAACACCAAGCCCCCTACCAGCATGGCCAGGCGAGGGCTTAGGGCGTACAGCGCCTTGAGCGTGTGGCCCATCACCTTGAGCACCGCCCTCAGCACCGCCCAAAACACGCACACCACGCCCAGCAAGGTGAAGAGGGGGCTCCCGTCCAGCTTGGACACGGCCACCAGCGTGAGGCCCACACACACCTCAAACACGCGCCGAGCGGCCCACCTCTCCTCGTCGCTGGTCAGCGCCTCGCTGAACTCGGCAAAGGCGCGGATGGCAAAGCCCAAGAGCTGCACCACAAGGTAGACGCTCCCGTACAGGAACGGGCACAGCTCCACAAAGGGACCCAGCACCCGTGCACACGTGGGGGGTGAGGTCAGGTGCAGCGCCCCCCCTCCCTCGCCATGTTGCTCGTCTTGGGTGTGGGCGGGCCAGGAGGAAGTGGTGTGCAGGTCACACAGACCCCGTGCCAGGCGCAGGGACACGAGCACGGTGGCGGAGGCCAGCATCGTGGCCAGGTGCGCACGGTCTTGAACAGCTGTCCTGACGGTGCTGCGCGCGGCTGCCGGCGTGGCTGCTCCAGGGGTGCTGCTGGCCACTGCTGATGGTGGCGGGGCTGCAGCGGGTGCCACCTCCTGCTCCTGCTGCTGCTGTTGCTGTGTGCCCATGGCCCGCCTCTCCAGCACGTGCCACAGGGCCACGCACAGCAGCACGTACCAGGCGCCCCCCGCCAGGCAGCCCAGCAGGGGCGAGCCCAGCAGCACCGTGATGGGCGTGACCACCAGGGCGGGCAGGGCCGCCACCACACACGCCTTGAGGTGGTCAGGGAGGGACGAATCCTGCACGCGCGGTGGTAGCAAGGCAGTGGGCAGTGAGTGATGCACGCTCACGCCACCAGGGTGTCAAGAGCGTGGCTTGTGGCGTGCGCCACGCTGCTGGTGCGCTCCCACCTGCGCTGCATCAGCTGCCCCTCACCCCAGCGGCCAGCACTCACCGCTGATGCGTGGTGCTTGAGCGCTGCGACGTACACGGCCGTCGCGCACAGCAGCGCAAAGAGCGCGGTGAAGGAGGCAGTGGTAGGGTTGATCACCACCATGACCTGCTCCTGGCCCCCCGCAGCAGAGCTGGCCACGGTGGTGGTGACGAGCATCTTGAAGCAGAGGAAGAGGCCCAGGGCGTACGTCAGGGGGTAGAGCGCACAGGCCGTGAAGAAGGCCGCGTTGATGGCCAGGGTGGCCAGGGGCGACAGCAGGGCCCTCATGGCCAGCAGGATACCGGTGGCCAGCATCTCCCACAGGAAACCAAGCACCTGCGCGCAGGGTAAGTATGCGTTTGTCGTGCTAGTCATCAACCATGGCTTTGGGCACCTCCGCACGTGGGCCTGCTTCTCATCGGGCCGGAGGGGTGCCTGCGTGCTCAAGTTGCCTTACCTTGAGTATGCCTGGCAGCAGCGCGCACAACACGGCGCCTACGCCAATGAAGAAGAGCACGGACGCAGCGGCTGGCAGCACCGTCCACAGCGCCTGCGGGCAATCGTGTGGGTGAGCGCACATCCCCAACTTGGTACGCAGGTAGCGCAAGGTGTCCTGTCCTACCCCTAACCTACCCAACCACCGCGGCACCTGTGACAGTGGGTTGGGTCTGTTGATGTGCTCCTCCAGCAGCTTGCCCAGTCCCAGCACCAGGGTGCTGTTGAGCAGGCCAGCCGCTGATGCCACGCCAGCAGGGGGCCGTGCGGCACCAGGGCCACCCGCCTGCGTGCCATTGCCACTGCTCCTGCCGCCCGTGACGTTGCTGCTGCTGTTCCTCCTGCTCCTCCTCCTTCTGAGGCCGTGTGGCAGGTCCAGCCCCAGCAGCTGTGCAGCCTGGTGGCCAGCCGCCTGCTCGTCCAGGACGCCCGCCTGCAGCTGACCCGCCACGTGGCCCAGCTCCCACGCTATGTGCACGTTGGGAGGGATCACCTGCACGGGCGTGTAGGCCACGTATGCGCGTGGTGGCACGAGTGTTCACGCAGCTCACGTCTGTAGTGCGCAGCCGTTGCACCCAAGGGCAAGGGCCCTCTCACCTGCTGCAGGGTGAGGCCCCTGGCTGCCGCCGCCCCCGCCGCGCCCCCCACTGAGGAGGAGAAGCGTGCGGCCCACCTGGGGGGCGTGAGGCGCGGCACGTGTGCGCCCACCCAGGCGGGGTCATAGCACAGGGCCCAGCACGCCACCACAAACAGCACCACGGAGGGGGCCCACGTGCGCCGCTCCAGCCAGTCAGACCTGTGTGGGCACCGTGCGTGAATCATGGTGTGAGCAGTTGCGCAGGCACGCGTGGCGGCGTGGCCGCTTGTACACCCAAAAGAGGCTCACCAGCGCAGCGCGGCGTTGTGCAGGTTGCTTTGCTGCATGGTGGACATGGCCTCAATCGCCCGGTCGATGGCCCTGGGGCGTGGCCCTGCACGCTGCTGCTCGTCCGGCCGCGCAGCAGCTGATGGCGCTGCCGCGGCACGCCCACCCGCCGCTGTCGGTCCTGCAGCTGTCAGTGGAGTGCCCAGCGGTGGCCGCGAGCCTGCTGGTGCTGCTGGTGCTGCTGGCGTTGCAGCAGCTGATGGCTGCTGCGGAGCGTGCAGCGGTGGGTGGGCGCCCCTGGGCGGGAAGCTGGCAGCGTCTGATGTGCCCGCCACAGGGCCTGGTGATCCTTGGGGTGTTGCCTCTGCTGCTCCTTCTGCTGCTTGCTGCCGCAGGTTCCCACTGCGGCTCAGTGCAGAGTTGGGAGCTGCTGCTGCACTCCCGCCGCCCCGCAGCGCCCTCTTTGTCCGCGACCACCAGCTCGGCGCCATCGTGCTGCGACTGCGTTCTGCGAGGAGCGTGGCGAGTTGCGACTCACGACAGCTGGAGAAGCTGCTCGGGTCGTGGCAGATGGAGAAGCTTCGGGGCGCAGCAGATGCTATACCCGCTTCTGGGCACCGCTGGGTGTGTTGCGTGAACGGTGGGGCCCAGACGTGTGCGTGATCATGCGCGTGTACCACGGTGGCCCCGCAGCAGGTGGTCCAGGCAGCGGCGATGGCACAGTGGTGGTGATCACGTTGATCCCTGCTCCCTGCTCCGTCCTTCTTCTTCTCTTTCTCGCTTTCTCGCCCCCACGTGCTGTACGACAACATCACGAAAAACGGCGAGGCCATCAACAAGCAAGAAAGGCACATCGGCGACACGCATCGGTGGAGAGGAGAGCTCAGGGTGGCGCGGGCGGGACTCGGGACTCGGCTGCGGTGCACTGCTCTCGCGCAGCCCCATCAACAGCAGCACCCAGCGCCATCCAGCAAGCGCGCTGGACAGGGAGCACGCGCTAGCACAGGTGCGGCCGATGCGTGTTCCATTGGCGCTGGCGGAGGGCCTGCTCGCGTGACTTTGCCCTGTGCGCCATCCGAGCCACGAGTTCGCGGCAGTACCTCGGTGCCACCATCACGCATCGGCACCTGCCATCACACGCGCGAGCGCTGCTGCAGGAGACACATGATGCTGGCGGGGAGCAAGCTGTTGCTGGTCATCACGCTGCTCATCACGCTGCACGATGCACGCCTGAGCGGCGCCCAGCCCAGCCCTCCTCCGCCACCCCTGCGTGGCGCGGACGTGTGCTGGACCAGCCAGCCGTCCAGCACGACCCTGCTGATGGGCACCGTCTACAGCAACACCCTGTACGCCACCGTCAACAATGGCGCTGCACTCCAGGAGTTCGTGGCCGTGGACCTGGGCACCGGCCAGGTGCTTTGGAGGCTCACGCTACAGGGCTGCTGCAACAACGTGCCCGTCTGGGTCGCGTCAGCCACCCGCGTGTACGCGTTTGACGGCACGGGGGCCGTGGTGTCCATCGACACGGCCAACCACGTGGTCCTGTGGCGGTCCAGCGTCCTGGTGTCCGGGGGCATTGCCATGAGCGGCCCGCCCGTGTATGACGCGACCACCAACCTCGTGTTTACAACGAGCGGCGACGGTGGCGTCATTTACGCCCTGCACGGCAGCACGGGCGTCACGGTTTGGACGTACAACTACGGCGGCTGGACCACGCGTGGCTTCAAGGTGCGTGTGGGAAGTGCTTGCACACAGGGGTCGCCGCAACCAGAGGACAGACGCCAGCCCAAGCCAGAGCATGTCTCACCCAGACACCATTTCGCATTCGTCCACTGCGTCCCCCCCCAGGTGTACAACGGAGTGCTGTACTACGGCGCCTACTCTGGCGCCATGGACGCCTTCACCGCCTCCACGGGGGCTCTGCAGTGGAGCAAGACGGGCCTGGGCGCGCTGGTGAACGAGCGGGGGCCTGTGGTGAGCACCACGCGCGGCTGGCTGTACCACGGCGGGGACGGCGGCACGGTGTGGGCGCGGCGCCTGTCGGACGGCGCGGTGCAGTGGTCCCGCTCCCTCACCTCGTACATGCGCTACGTCACCCTCAGCACGGATGAGAGCAAATTGTTTGTGGAGTCCGCCACGCAAAACATCTACGCGCTCAACGCCGCCACGGGCGCGGTCCTGTGGACCCTAACCCTGACAGGCGGGGACTCGGTGCACGGGCACCTGTTCCTGGACCCGCTGGGCGGCCTGTTTGCCATGCTGTGCGCCGGCTGCAGCGGCTTGGTGGGCACCACCTACCTGCTGCGCCTGGACCAGGCCACGGGTGCAGAGCTGTGGAGGCACACCACCGCCCTGCCAGGCCTCACCACAGCGACCTACAATGCAGATATCCAGGTGATGGGCAGCACGGGGCTCGTGTTCGCATACGGGGCCATGTATGACTACTTGAGCACAACAGGGGGCAATTGTGCCGCCAACTGGCCACCACCACCCTCCCCGCCACCTTCACCTTCGCCCCCACCCTCACCTCCGTCTCCATCCCCTCCGTCACCGCCACCACCACTCCCTCCACCTCCGTCGCCACCACCACCCTCACCCCCGCCCCCGCCCTCGCCACCTCCGCCCCCGAGACCGCCGCCCCCCAGCCCGCCCCCTCCCTCCCCGTTGCCGCCCCAGCCCAAGTACGCGCAGGATCAGCTCTTCAGGTCCGACCTGCCCGCACCACCCAGCCCTCCCGACGCGTCCAGTGAGGGCTACGGCGACGGCGTGGTCCTGTTCCTGCCCGTTGACGACGGAGGCCATGATGGCGGACTGCTGAGCACAGACACCAACGTACTGGCCGCGTCGGCTGCATTTGGTGAGCATGCTGCACGCGTATGTCGTGTGCGCTTGCCAGGTCACGTGCACCCACCTTGCCCCTGCTATGCGTCAACACCTCCCTGTCCCCTCCCTGTCCCTGTCCCTGCACCGCGCAGCGCTCGTGGTGCTGGTGGCGCTGGTGGCGTGCTGCTGCTGCTGCCTGTTTGGCAAGGGGTGCTGTGGCAAGCAGCGCAGCAACAAGTCCCTGGACAGTGGCGCCGCACCTGCATCTCCACGCTCACACTCGCTCCTCACAAACGGCCTGTCCTCCCAAGACAATGACCGCACCTCAAACTCCCTGTGTTGCAGCACTGGATGCTGTGTTGCCAGTGAGTGAACCAGTCAAGGGCTAGTCATGCACGCCGCCGTGCTGCGTCAGTCTGCACCACCTCACTTACCTTGCCGCTGATCCCTGGCACCCTGGGGTGCCGCCTTTGAGCAAGCGTCACACGCGCTCGTACAAGTTACAATTCGCCCATGATGCCCTGCCACATGGTGCCGCAGTGCTGTTCCCGCGCCTGGCCACATTCGAGTACCGTGCGCTGCTGGCCGTCACCGTGCTGTTGTGCCTGGGCCTGAGCTCGTTCGTGCTGGCCCTGGTGCTCAAGGCCATCAGCTGCAGCCCCGTGTGCGCCTCCATACCCCTGGTGCTGGTCAACCAGAACAGCCTGCCTTGGGACCTCACCTGTCCGCCCATGGACCTGACCAACGTCCTGCCTGGCTTTGACGGCACAGAGGCGGCGGGCAGCCTGCGCAGCACGGTCAGCACGGGCAAGTGCAGCCTGCTGCACTCACAGGCCTGCGCACTGCGCGAGTGGCCCGACCTCATGACGTGCGTGCGGCAGCTGCAGAGCTTTGCCTTTGTGGCGCTGATGAACCGCAACACCAAGGGGTACGAGGGGTACGCCGCCAACAGCAGCCACAGGGGCAGCAGCAACAACGTGTCCGTGGGGTGGGCGCACATTGTGGACGAGCTGAACGAGCAGCAGGGGGACAGCAGGTGCACCTACGCAGCAGCAATCGAGTATGGCGAGAGGTGCGGCATGGCGGCCGGCGGGGACGGAGTGTGCTGGTGAGTCCAAAGGTCTTGCTGCTGCTGGTGGCGCACACGTGCACCTGGGGCACCTGCATGCGGGGCCGTCAATCAAGCACACTAAAAACGTGTCCTTCCCTGCCCACAGGACGCTGACCGCCTCCACAAACTGGCACCAGCCCACCTCCGCTTTGGGCCTGGGGTGCCTGGGCTCAGCGCGCCGGGAGCGGTGCGCGCGCACCAGCCTCACCATCATGGTGCCCGAGCACCTCAGCACCATGGACCGGCAGACCCTTGTGTCGTGCGAGGCGCCCCTGCCGTCTGCGGGCGGCAAGGCCACCACAGCCAGCAGCTGGGGCGCCGGCGGCAACACCACGAGGCTCCGGAGCCAGCCCGCATCAGACCTGGGCCAGGCCTTCAACGCCACTGCCGTGCGCGGGTGCAGTGCTGACGTCCTGGCGCCTGACGACGGGATGTGGCGCTGCATGCTCATCAGGTGCGCGCTGGCCATGGCTGCCACGTGTGGATCAGAGCCTGTGCTGCGCAAGCGCACCAACGAGCCAACATGGCTCCCTCACCTGCCCACACACGCCGCAGGTACAGCATCTGCCAGCACGTGGACGGCGGACAGAGCATGTGCGTGGAGCTGTCCAGCTCAGACGTGGACGTCTCAACGCCACCCGCAGAGCTCCTGCAGAGGGCAGGCGGTGCTGCTGCTGGTGCCGGCAAGCGTGCCAGCCAGGCCTTACCCACCGCCGTGCCTGGCGTCATGTTTGGGCCCGGTGCGCTCGTGGGTGCCTACGACCTGCAGTGGGACGAGCGGGCGCGCCTGTGCAGCCCCTGGCCGCTGCACCTGCCTCTGGACGTGAACGACGGGCGCGGTGGTGTGCGTGTGACGGCGGCGGTCATGGACTACATGCTCGGTCACCTGGAGCAGCACGTGCTCAAGGGCAGTGGCACGGCACTCTTCGACTTTTACTTTGCCAAGGCCGATGTGCACGCCTTTGTGGTCCTGTGAGTATGACTGCACGTTGAGCAGCACACAGCATGCTGGCGTGCAGGTCATGCTGCCCCACCACCCTAATCAACTCACGCATGCGCCCGGTGCCCGTCCCCACTCACACTTGCAGGTCGGGGCTGCCACAGCGCCTGAGCAAGCGCCAGCCCTCCACCAAGGTCAAGACGGGCCCCAGCCCCCTGGCGGCCTTTTGGGCGCAGCACAGCGTCTTCTGCTGCCAGTACGTGTGCTCGCCCTGGGCCAGCGTCGTGGGCACCACCCTCGGTGAGTGCGCTAGCACCAGTGTGCGTGTGTGCGCTTGCCAAAGGGGCGACCTAGCCGCGGCAACCAAGGCAGCACGGATCAGCAGCGCGGAAAGAATAGGCACCAGCCCAGGCCAGAGCATGCAGTGTGGCTGCACTGGCATGCAGCATGTGGCAGAACCCATCCTCGCAGCTGCTCTGGTACGCACGTTGCCCATTGCGCGTTTGTCCTTGCATGTGTCCAGGGTACGCCGTGTACCTGGAGCTGTTCTTGACGGGCCTGGTAGCGGCTGCCTACCTCATCCTGCGCCCCCACGAGGCGGACAGGATGGACCCCCTCAGGATCAGCAAGCAAGCAGACGACACACAGGGCCTCGTCAGGCACATGCAGCAGATGCTCCAGGCGCCCAAATCGCCCACACCACGCCACAAGAAGGACTACCGTCCCTCGTCCTCCTCGTCCTCCCTGCTGCGGGACCCCTCGTCAGTCCTGTTTGGCAGCTGGATGAACACCAGCGCTCCTCCTGACAAGCCCCAGCCCCAGGACCGCCAGCATGATGCCCCTGCCGCGGACGGCCTGCCAGTGACCCTCACCAGCGCCTTCAATCTGCCAGAGCCACCCCCTCCGCCCACCGCCTCACCCAAGCGCAAGGTGGCACCACCGCAGCAGCGCGAATCGAGTGAGTCCCTCAAGGTGGAGGACCTGGTGGCCCTGGCGCCACCTGACCTGCTAGTACTACCACCCCCTCCACCGCCTCCTATACCCCGGCAGCTGGCGCCACCGCCACCCCAGCGGCCCTCCCCAACCACGGTACAGCCACCACGCAAGGCGCCGCCCCCAGCGGCCCCCGTCCCGTCCCCCAAGATCACCGAGGTCAGGCAGCCGCAACCCACCGCCACCGCCACTGCACCGGCAGCCCTGCCCTCGCCGCCACCTCCACCGCCACCAGTGCAGCGGCAGCCGCCACCTGCCAAGGCTGCACCTGCTTCCCCGGTACCTGCACACGTGAGGACGGGCCGCCCACCACAGCCCGCGCGTCCACCAGCACCCTCTGCAGCAGGCTCCCCCGACCACCACTCTGGTGCCAGCCGGCCGGCGATTGACCGCCCCGGCCGGGCCAAGGGCCCTCCACAGCCAGAGGCCGCCTCCCTGCACCACGCACCTTCCCACCAGGCGGCCCCCTCCCGCACCGGCACGCACCTGGGGTTCATCAACGTCCCCGACGCACAGGCCAGCAGTGAGGAGGAGGACTACATGCCCAAGCGGCAGGGCGGCTCGTCAATGGGCATCACGGGGGGCAACAAGCGCATATCAGCCAAGCTCAAGCAGGCACTGGGCGGCCCTGTGACACGGCGGTAGCACACAAGGGTGCGCCACGCCAGGAGCAATGAGCAGCACCGGGACTGCTATGAGTATGAGTGCGGGTCTGCGAAGTTTATGGGCGGAAAACTTGATTCCAGACTGACAACCAGGGCACACAAACCGACGCACGTTTCACTGCATCACTGCATCAGGCCGCACAAACCAACGCACGTTTCACTGCATCACTGCATCACGCTTGGCTTTAGAGGACAACGACTCACGAATAGGGTTAGGCTCCCGCTCCAGGACTCCAGTTGTGCCAACCAGGGCACACAAACCGACGCACGTTTCACTGCATCACTGCCAGGGCACACATATCGACGCACGTTTCACTGCATCACTTGGGGTGCCCCGATGACGACAACGCACGAACGCCTAGTTGCGCTTGGTTAACGCGTATCATCTTATCTCGTGCGGAGCGCACGTTACTTTTTGCGGGACTATATGCTGTCCCTTTTGCTGTGAGCAGCTATGAATCGCTCCATAAGCTCCCAGCCGGCGATGCATGGGAGCAGCACCCGACTACACGCTGCATGTACTTGGTGAGGCGTATGTGTCGAGCTTTACATTTTTTTACGGGTTTTCTTACGCCTCTGTGCTTTGGCGCCTGGCTGTTTCCTGTGCTCTACTGCTGCCTGTGTGTGTGTGCGCTTGCAAACGGGGCGGCCCAGCCGCATCAACCAAGCCTGTGTTGCTCATCTGCTTGTGAGACATCGCCGCGCCAAATGTAAAACTCGACACACACACACCTGGTGTGGCCATCCCTGGCAAGCAGATGAGCGAGATGAGTATCAGCACGCACAGACCTGGGCTGCTCCCAGCTCCCCCGCTGTTTGCGATGCTTGCGAGGCGCTGTGAGCCCACGCTGTCTCCTTTGCTTGGTTTGCGTCAATTGACTGGCAAGCCAGTCAATCGTCTGCGTGGCCCCGAAGGCACTGCAAGGTGCTTCCTGGGAACGCTTGCCAAACAGCGCAGCACAGCAGGAAGCCTGGCGGCGTCAGGGATATGAGCATTGGCAACGCAAATGAATACGAACGCATCCTTCCAAACACGCTACCTGACTGGCGCAAACATGCACTTCTTGCCCGAGCTGCTAGCCGCGGGTGCGGGCGAGGCAGCAGAGTGGTCCGGTGGTGCGGTGGCTGATGTGGCGGTCGAGTGCCGGGAGGAGTGGGCGGTGCCGCTGGGGCTGGTGGTTGAGTGCAGGCCCGCCGCCTGGGGCCCCGCGTGATGATGTCCCGCCGCCGGCGCCCCGCTCTGGGTGCTGCTGCTGCTGCTGGTGCCTGCGCCCATCCCGCCCGGCCACAGGAGCCAGGAGCGTGGCGTATAGCACTGCGACGCATGCGCGCCCCCTGCAGCGAGCAAGGCCTCCTCCTGCCTGAAGGGGTCACTGAAGCGCACCTCCACCAGCCTGCACAGCAGCAAGCAGTATGGAATGCGTCATGGCGGCGTCATGATGCTGCCCATCCCCAAGGCCCCCTGCTTCCCTGCCTGCGCGCCTCACCTGTTGCATACGTAGATGAGCTGGCGCGTGTTGGTCAGCACACACAGCACCTCCTTCTCCTGCTCCTCCTGCTGCTGCTGCTGCTCGCCAGCCATGTGAGATGTGCACGGCTCCTCCGATGCTGCAGCGCTCCCTGGGTGCGTGATTGACACCTTGACGCAGCTGCCGGGCAGGGCGCGCTGGGCCAGGCTGTCAGCGTCCCACCGGCGGCGCATCACGCGGCGCGTGCTGCCAGGCGCAGCCGAGGACTGAACAGGGGTTGCCGCTGAGCCAGGGCCCTGCACGTGCTGCTGCTGGTGTGGATGGTGAGGCGCTGCTGCTGCTGCCTCCCCTCCTTGCGTCCCACTGGGTGTGAGGACCAGCTCTGCCGCCAGGTGCGCCCCCTGGCCCAGCACCACCACATCACCCGCGCGCACCACACCCGTCTCAATCTCCCACTCCTGCCAGAGCAGCAGCACCTCGGGGCACGCCCTGCACATGTGCAGTTGCGCGCTCACGCACACGTGTGAGTGAGGCTGACAGCGAGTGCAGCACGAGGATGCGCTGTGCACAGCGTGGTTGGTGAGCTCACCTGATGACGGTGCCCGGCGTGAACTCTGGCACCCTCTCCTTGAGCAGCCGCGCCTTGCGCACGAGCGCCTGGTGCGCGTCGGCAGCCAGCAGAGGCTGCACGTGCGGAGCACACGCCGCCTGCGCGCACACAGGGCAGGGCGTTGGGGAGTGCTTGACGCAGTGCCGTGACGACACGGCAGGACCCTGCCAGCACTACCAGCAACATGTCCTCACCAGCAGGTCCCCCGCGCTGACCAGTCCGTCGAACGAAGCGTCTGCTGCCCGCTGCAGCGCCACCAGCGCACGTCCCAGATGGTCAGGGCCCCACGTCACGGCAAGGTCCAGCACCACGTCAGCAGGCCACCACCACTGCCTGCACACGCACGGGGCGGCACGGCGTGCACGCAAACGTCGTCACGCCGGCGCTGGTGGGGGCGCTTGCAAGCGTCGCTCCACCGCCGACCCTCCGCTCCGCTCACGTGTAGAGGCGCTGCTGCGCGGTTGCGTCGTAGAGCAGCCGCGCGACCCCTGCCACGTCCTCTGGCGAGAGCTTGACGGCCTCTGGGTGCGCTATGAGAAGCTCCTCCAAGTGCGCACGCAGAAGTTGCTGCTGTTTGAGCTGTAGGCGTGCACACGGGGCGGACGTCGATGCACCACCGCCGTCCACGCTCCTCAGCACGTCGAGCCAGCGGTCCTGCAGCGGCAGCAGTGGCTTGTGAGCGTGCGTGAGCTCAAGGCTGGGAGGGCCCCCTGGGAAGGGGGTGCGGGCGCGTCAAGGGGTGCTCGTGCTGGCCAGCCCCTCTGTGGAACAGCTGCTCCCGCCAGCACAGCAGCTGCAGCAAGTCCTCACCACTGAGCACGGCCCGCCGCTGCTGCTGCTTGCTGCTGCTTGCACGGGTGTCGGAGACGGACACTTCCTCCGGCACCACTGTGCCGCGGGGCCGCGAGGACAGGCGGATCGAGCACAGGGCTGCTTCGCGTGTGTGAGCTTCATGATTGTGAGCGATTTGCGTTCGAGTTGTGTGCTGATTCGAGGCGCTTGGAGTCCCATGAATTTCAAAAGTCCTGCTTTTGCACCACCCCCCAGAACCACCAGTGTCCAACCCACACTGGCTACCAGTACCAGTGTGCTGCCCCGTGGTCATTGGTTCCTTGTTCTGCGTGTGGGGGGCGCATGCACGACTTTTCAACTCGCCCGAGATCGTCCGTGCCTTGCACTTGCACGCCCATTGGCAGAATTGCACGCACAGCAACTATGGCGCGACGCGATGCAGCAGGGCTCGGCGTGGTACTCGTGCTCATCCTGGCCGACGGCGGCGGCGCTCGCGGCGCCTGCGGCATCCCGCTGCCTGCGGGTCCCCTGGGCGCTGCAGAAGGAGCTGCGGCACGCAGGCTGCAGCAGTCGTTCGGGGACACGACCATCACCAGGACGTGGTGCGTGCCGTGCGACGGTGGGGTGGTGGAGTGGGGCGGTACACGTACGCCATTCCCCTTGGTGCGGTGCCACCATCCCGCGTTGCAGGAGCGGGCTGGGCGGGTACAAGCTGCGCACCACGGGCAAGCGCGCGTTTGTCGACCCCGCGCCACTGGCCACTGCAACGCCACAGGCAAACACAGCCGCGTCCGCACCAGCCAGCAGCGTTGCTTCGGCAAACGCAACCCTCGCAGTGAGCCCAGCACCAGCACAGCCTGCAATCGACCTCGTGGTGGTGGTGGTGACGACGGACGATGATGACACGACCGCCGCCGCTGCCACTACTGCACCTGCCAGGAACGAAACACGGAGCACCGGGGGGCCAGCCTCACCAGGAGCAGAGCCGCCGCCCCTGGTCCCCTCCGCTTCATCAACAGCACCCACCAACGCTTTTGCAAGTGTGGGGCCAGCACCGCCCAGCCCGTCACCTGTGCCGCTCCTGGTCCTCGCCTCTCTTTTGTCATCACCATCAACCAGCGCCTCCATAGCCCCAGGGGCTGCCCCGCCCAGCCCGCCACCTGCGCCTGATCAGCTGCGGAGTTAGGTTAGGTAATCACCGTCCCGCTCCCCATGCAAAGTGCCTGTCCCTGCTGCTGCTGGTCAGAAGCTTGACCCTGTGATGGCCAAGGCCCGGGCCGCCTATTCATGGTCCTCCTGTAAATGCAAGCAGTTTCTCTCTCTCTCCCACCCAACCGCTGCTTTCGACCCAGGGTTAGGGTTAGGGTTAGGGTT
>QAXK01001456.1:0-18859 GCA_004335735.1 Chlorella sp. KRBP
CCATGCTGCTGGCCTTGTTGCTCACCTGGTTGTTGATGATGGGGTTGAGCTCCAGGGAGGCCAGCGGCGGGTTTCGTGACGCGCCCGCGTCCTCGCCTGCCGGTGCCTCTGCAGCCGCCGGTGCCTCAGGAGCTGCCACCAGCGCCACCACCCTGGCCCTACGTGTGCACGCCCTGCGGATCCGGCGAAAGGCGGAGGGTTTCACCTTTTGGACGTGCCGCCGTGCGAGCGGAGAGCAAATCGACCATCCCAGCGACGGCGTGAGCAGGCGATCGGCGCGCGGCTCTGAGCGCACCTGGATTGTGCGCACGGCTGCGCGCATCGCTCCGCGTGCACCTTCTCCGACACCACTGGGCGCAAGAGGAAAGGCGCGCGACCGAGTGGCACACCGCCACAGCACGCCTGCCGATGCGCGAGGGGAGCGGGAGCCTTTGCCTGCATCGCCATGGTTGCTGGTCAGCGAGTGTGGCACGACGTCACGCACTGCACCTGGCCGCCCTAACTAAGCCCGAACCGACAAAGGGAAGATCCGGAGCCCCTGCGGCCCCGTGCGCTTGGCGAGACGACGCAAGATGGACGCAGCGACGCGCATGCAGCGGATACACGCGTCGCCGTGCCGCTGGGGCGCGGGAGGGTCGGGCGCCCAAAGAGGAGCTCTTCGTGCAGTTCGGCCCGCACGCGGCGAGGCGCGGCAAGCAATCGCATTGGAGCGGGCGGGCCAGGGGCCTGGCAGCTGGTCCGATGAGGACGACGACGCGCTCCAAGTTGGACGAGTAAGGCGAAAGTCCGCCAAGGTGCACCAAGACGCACAGGCGCGGGGGCCGGCCAACCCGCAGGCAGGGCCTCTGGAGGACCAGATGTTCGACAAGCAGCACGTGCCCCGGTGGAGCTGGCAGCTGATGGCCTGGGCGCCCGTCGGCACGTTGCTGGCGGTGGTGCGCATGGTCTGCTGGTGCCTGGGCGTGCTGCTGGACCTGCCCATGTTCCGTGATCCGGGCGTCGTCAAGGCCTACTGCAAGCTCCTGGGCTTCCACGCCAAGTGGCGCAATTTGCACCTCCTGCCCAAGGTTCGGCCGCGCGTTGTGTCGTGTGCCCGCAAATCTGTCCGCAAATCGATGATTTGCTCCCTCATGCCTGGCCAGATGCTCACCACATGCTCACCACACCGCAAGTGGACACTGTCTTTGCTCCTCACGCGCAGGGCCACCACGTGCTGGTGAGCAACCACACCACCTCGGCCGACCTCATGGTGCTCTTCCAGCTCCCCCGCCGCTACATCCACCTCATCACCACCGCCATGCCCGCCAAGGTCACAGCCACCCAGCACCTGCCCGTCGTGCTGCGCCCCGCCACCCCTGACGTCTACGCCCAACTCGCCCAAGAGAGCCAGCAGCAGGGCGCGCAGGCGCCGCCCGTGCACGTGTTTCCCGAGGGCGGCCTCACCAACGGCTGCGCCATGCTGCAGTTCTCGCGCGGCTTCATGAAGTTCGTGCGCGAGGGCACACCCGTGGTGCCCGTGGCGCTGCGTGCACGCACGCCCTGGGGCATCCGCACGCACACGCTCACGTCGAGCTTCCTGGCCAACCTCTTTTTCCTGAGCTTTTGCCCCTGGGTGGAGGTGGAGGCGGTGGTGCTGCCGCCCGTGACGCAGCAGCCGGGCGAGGCGCGAGGGGCGTTCGTGCAGCGGGTGCAGGACAGCATTGCCCAGGAGCTCAGGGTGCCCGTGTCGGACATCACCATCCAGCACAAGCGGCAGATCATGAAGCAGCAGGAGGCCAAGGACAGGAGAGCACGCCGGGCGTAGCTGGCGAGTGGCTGTGGGGGGTGGGGGTGGTGGTGGTGGTGGCGAAGCAGCGCTGAATAGAGGACGGAGCGTGAGGCGCGGGGGCGCTCCTTCTGCCGTGCACTGCGGACGTGACTTGGCGAGCTGGTGACTTGGAAGTGGCGCCACGGGCCCTGACGGCCTAGTGGCCTGGTGACCCTGCTGCTGCACGCGCTTTCTGCTGATACCCATGAACTGAAACTGGTGTTTGGGTGGCTTTTAATGACCCTCGGTGTGCGCCCTGCTTGTGCAGCTGTGTGTAGGACAGTCATCCGTGTGTAGATCATAGGGACCCGCCACGGACGTGCCGCCGGCGTGCACGACTGTGCACGACGTGCTGCACCTCGCGTTTTGCTGATTCCGGACCCCTGCCTCCCCTCTTTGAGGCGGCCAGGGCGTGTGTGGCGTTACGTTTGCATTGCCAGCTGCAGGAGAGCCCGCCTGTCGCATCAATCGAGTGCTCAACAACCGCAAGTCGCAAGTGTAAAACAAGTTCCCCCGCAACGCCCTCCCTCCAGAGCCTCCCACGCTCAAATCAATCGCTCGACGCCCCCAATCAATCAATCAGTAGTGACACCGGTTGCTCAGCTGGGCATCCACCAGCAGGCGCCCTGGCGTGGCGCCGGGTCGCTCAGAGGCACAAAGCCCACGCACTGCGGGCTGTTCTTGAAGCGCAGCGCCGCCGCCGCCGCCGCCGTGCTGCCCCCCGAAGCCCTGGGCGTGTGCAGCCCTTCCTCCTCCTCACCCTGCGCCCCCCCGTCAGCCGCAGATGAAGCTGCGGCCCCACGCTGCCTCCCGCCCGGCAGCGAAGCAGAGTGGTGCGTCTGCAGGCCCCTCGGCCGCGCAAAGCCCGCCCGCGCCGGCGCGCTGCCAAGGTTGCACCCGCCCAGCACGCAGTCGCCCACGCCGCCCTCGGAGCACGTGCACAGCGGTCCCATGTAAGCCGATGCGCTCAAGGTGCCACGTAGGCGGTGCGGCACGGCCACCGGCACTGCGTCAGCCCCCACCGCACGCGTGTGCCGCGTCGGCGTGTTGAAGCTGCTGCGGCCCGCTGCGCCAGCAAACGGCCCCTGCAGGACGCCGGAAGAAGCTTTCCTGGGAGTCGTCGTCACGTCGCCCAGCATCGAAGAGAGGCGGTGGTCCGTGTCAGTTACACCCTCCTGGCTGGCGGCTGAGGAGGAGGTGGACAGGGCGGGCGTGAGGAAAGGCTCCAGCTTGCCGGGTGGGACAGTCATGAGGGGGCCTAGGCGGTGTCCCAGCACGTGGCAGGCCAGGGCGGCAGAGGCCGCCTGCACCTCCTCGGAGCACCAGGCGACCGAGACGCTGTGCAGCTGGCGCAGCGCGGTGAGGTGCAGCAGGCCCTGGGGGGAGATGGCGGGGAGGCCGTTGAGGGCGAGGCGGGCGAGGGACGGCGCGCCGCGCGCTAGCACTGCCAGGCCTGCGTGGTGCGCCACACACGTGCGCGCACATGCACGACCGTCACGCGCCACACGCAAGTGTGCACACTTGCGCTTCTATGGCAGTGCTGGGCTCAACAGGAAGGACCACAGTGTTTGCACACTGTCTTTGGGCGCCCAGGGGAATCGACAGGTCAGCCACAGATGAGGCAGTGCGCACCCGCGTTGGTGATGTGGTGGCAGCCCGAGAGGTTGAGCCTTTCCAGCGCCGGGTGCTTGCGGTGCGGTGCGCCCGAGGGCCCCAGCAGCAGGCCCCTCAGGCCGGCGTCCGTCACGCGGTAGCAGCCCGCCAGGCTGAGCACGGCCAGGTGCGGGAGGGCGGCCAGGCGGCTCACGCCCAGGTCAGTCACGCGGTTGTCGCACTCTGACACGTCCTGTAGCGTGCACACAGGTGGGGAAAGGTGAGGGACAACTGCGGTTGCTGGTGCGGCTGAGCTGGAGCAAAGTCACACGAACGAGTGTGCTGCAGCTGGTGTGAGGCAGCCGGTGCAAAGCCACCTGGGTGTGACTGAGTGTGTGCTCATCACTGACCAGGTGCGTGAGGTTGAGCGCGGCGCTCGCCAGCTGCGCCAGTCCAATGTCGCTGACAGCGGGGCAGCGCGCCACGGCCAGGTGCTCCAGGTGGCGCGCGCACGCCAGGCGGTACAGCACAGAATCGTCCACGCGCGCGCACCCTGCAGACAAACAGTACACACAACACGCAAACGGTACCACGGCGCTGCTGATGCTCTCACAACAGCGGGCAGGGCGCGTGGCTTTCCCCCAAGCACTCCGTCTGCTCAATGCGGGTCCAGGTTGGTGAGGGAAGGCCAGCAGTGCCACCCCAGCAGCATTTGCTCACGGGTCATCCAGCATGTTATGCTCGTGGCGCGCATCACACACTGCCCCACCTGCAACCCCTCACCACTCACCCGACAGGTCCAGCTCCCTCAGGTGCGGCATGGCGCACACGACCGACAGCACGTCCGTCCCCAGCGGCACGTTACCCAGGTGCAGCGCCAGCAGCGGCTGCAGGCGCGGCAGGAGGCCCGGCGCCACCAGGCACTGCAGCCCGTCCAGCGTGAGGCCCCCGTGCGGCCCACCTGCACATGCGCGTATGGGCGGGCGTTTGCTTCAGTCTGCGTCGTATCGCTCGCTCACGTGATGATTGGCTGGCCCGCACCACAAGTGGTGCAGAGTCATAAGGGCAGGGTGCCGTGGGCGTGTTGCAAAATAGCAACAATAGCCTTTCGAGCGGTTCAAGTTGGCTCACCTGGTGCAGGGAGGAGGACCAGCGGGTTCCAGCTGCTGTCGTGCGCGAACTCGTCCAGTGTAAGCGACACGTGCTGCAGCGACGGGAAGAGGCGCGTCAGCAGCGCCACACTCCTGCAGTGCACACCACCACCACACAACCACCACCACCACAGTCGGTGCCCTGGACACCGCCAGGACACGCCACGCGCCTCAGAAACAGGGCGGTGCTGTGTGCAAAGGTGTGTGCACAAACGACAAACTGGACGGCGCGCTGACGCTTGCACACTCACTCGTCCGAGACGTTGGAGTGCCCGGCGCATGCAAAGCTGGCCAGCAGTGGCGACCCCGGCTCCATGCTGCTCAGCAGGGGGTGCAGCTCACAGCCGTGCTCGTCGCCGTACCGCAGCCGTACCGCCTCGAGGCGCAGCGACCGCAGCCGTGTCCAGCCTGGCACCTGCCTGGCCACCTGCAGCAAGCAAGCAAGCAAGAGGACGCCGGCAGGCGTGAGTTGGGGGCTGGACTGCTGGCTCGTGGCGTGGCTCAACTGCAGTGGAGGCGCAGTGCAGGTCCACATCACCGTGATTGGGTTTACCTGCAGCAATAGCCCTGTGGGCCCGGCCAGGCTCACGGCGCGCAGGGCGGGCAGCGCGTGCAGGCCTTGCAGAGAGGGCAGGGCGGCGGGGGCCTGGAGGGAGGGCTCCTTTTGCAGGAGGCTGAGAGTCTCGAGATGCGGCAGGCACGACAGCGCCTGCACCAGGGTGCTGGTAGCCCCATCAGCTCCACCTGCACGAGTGCGTGCAAAGGCAAAACGCAACCAAGTGGTTTGTTCGGTGCTCTCAGGAGAGGGCCTGTAAGTAAGGCACCTAGGCAGGAGGGAAGGGCTGAAGGAGCATGCGTCGCGCACCTGAGGGTGGGGAGGTGGTGGTGGTGCCAAACTCAACGTTGGTCATGTGCAGGTGCTTGAGGAGCGGGCACGACTGCATGTGCGAGGGCACGAGGGCATGCGTCAGTGTGCTGCTGCCGTGCTGCACCTTGCCCTGCATCACGCAGTGCCAGCTGGCGCAGAAACACCCACCACCCGTCCACGCACCTGCAGCAGCCCGGAGGCAAGAGGCGCGGCGCAGCGCGACACCCGCAGCGTGTGCAGCTTGCCGCTGGCCGCCGCCCACCTCAGCAGCCCTGCCGGCACTTCGGGCGGGCACCTGCAGCCCCTCTGCTGCTGCTGGGCAAAGGGCACGGCACCGCCCGGGGCAGCAGCCATCGGCGGCAGGACCGTCACCGTGCACTGGCTGCAGGCCTCACAGGCACCTGGCCACCCATGCAGCGACAGCTCACGCAGGTGCGGCAGTGGCGCCGCCCCATCCAGCAGCTCCTGCCCCACCTGCCGCTTGCTGTCGCCGCCGCCCACCAGCCCATCCAGCTCAACCACGTCACCCCCCTCGGCATCTCCGCTGTCCGTGAGAGCGTCCTCACTGTCCTCCGCAGCCGCCTCCACGTCCACCGTGGTGATGACGCAGCTGCTGCTCTGGTCGCTGGCCGCACCGGAGAGGGAGGTGGAGGACGAGGCGCGGGAGGAGGCGGGGAGCGAGGTGGCAATGGGCGCGGGCGGCGGCGCGTTGTTGACGTGGGTGCTGGCGTGGCGGAGGCAGGCGGGTCCCTCGTCGCCCCAGGGGTGCGTGAGAACCACGGTGAGGCTGCGGAGGGATGGGAAGCGGGCGGCCGCTTGGGCGAGCATGGCCGGAGAGGGGTCGACGAGGTGGATGGTGGAGAGGACGCGGGACGTGTCGTCGTGCCACGACTGGCTCACGCGCCTGCGGGTGGTGTGTGGTGTGAAAGGGAGCAGGGCTGTGAGTGTTGAGGCTGGCAGAGCTCGAGGGGCGCCTCGCGGGGATGTCGCGTGTGCACCACGGCGCACCTCAGCAGCCCTATCTCCTTGGCCGAAAGGTGGTCCAGCACCTGCACCACAGTGCATCACACGTGTGCGAAAGTCCACAAGTGGCGGTGCGTGCACGGGCTTCGTGCGCGCCTCGGTGAGCACGTGATCATCACCGACAGCGGAGAGGAGAACCTGCTGTTGACGCACCTGCTCCCATGCTCCCTGGTCCACTAGCTGGGTCCAAGCGCTGCCATGGCTTGCCACCATGACTTCCTGCAGGCTTCAATGTGCCTGCCTCGAGGTGCGTCCGGCTTCGAGCGCGACCGGTGCACGGCTCCGCGAGCTCGACACCACGGTCACGGACGCGCGTTGCCTCCCTTTCGGTCGTGGCCTCGAGCTCCTCTCCCGGTGTGCTCCTCTGCTCGGTGGCACGTCCGGGTGGACAGAGTGCGGGCGCAACCCTGGTTGGAGAGCGCCGCGCGACGCAGGGCCTTGCGAATGTCAACGCGCCATTGTCTGTGCGCTGCTTCTCTCGGTGCTTAGAGGCTCCGAGTTTGCACTCTGACCATCACTCCTTTGTCCATCACTCTTTTGGGCTCTTTGGACGAGCACTGGCAGAGGTGCAAGGGGTGTGTGTGTTGTGGCAAAGCCATAGTCGTGGTGGTCGTACCCCGGCACTGCGCTGCCATCCGTAGCTCCTCCCGCAAGCATGGCGCCATCGTCTGTGCTGCTTCTCCACTCCAGTCCCCATCACTCCAAGGTCCATCACTCTTTTGGCGCTCTTTGGACCGGAGGTTCGTTGCAGAGTGTGTGTGTGTTCACGCATCACGGTTGGCAAAGCCAAAGTCGTGGTGGTCGTACCCCGGCACCGCGCTGCCCTCCGTAGCGTTGGCCTGAGCTCCTCCCGCAAGCATGGCCTGCGCGTCCAGCCTGCCCATGGACAAGGTGCTCCCATGCACCTCTCGCAACTTGACGCTCAGCGGCACGTAGGTGAGCTCCTCGCTGCCGCCGCTGCCGCCGCTGCTGCTGCTGCCTTGTCCCTTGTCCCGCACGGCGACCAGCACGTCAAAGATCATGAGCTGTTCCTCGTTTGGGTTAACGCCCAGCTGCGCGTACGCCTCTGCAAACTCCTCGGGCACGCCCTGGTGCGAGGCGCCGGCGGGTGCCGCGCGGCTGCGGACCTCCATCTCAAAGGACATGAGGCGCGTGCCGGTGATCTCGGAGCGCGTCACGCGCATGGAGACGCCGTGGTTCTTGACCTGTGCGCATGGTTAGTAGGTAGGGGCCAGGATGGCGCGCAGAAGCGCCTCATGTAGAGGCAAAGGACTGCTTGCAGGCTCTAGCAAAGCCTCCCCAGCCAACCGGCGCACCTTCAGGAGGTCAAAGGGGTGGCTGGCCAGGATGGAGCGCAGCAGCGCCTCGTACGGCACCAGGGAGGACAGGTCCACGTGCGGGAGCGGCCACGCCCAGGGGCGGGCCAGCTGTGTGGCGCGCGTCACCACGTCCAGGGTAGGGTCGCCCGAGCCTGACACGGGCACCACCTCACCCTGCATGAGGTGAGCAGTGTGGCAGTTATCATCATTGGTTGCGCAGTGCTTGTGTCGTCCAAAGCGAACCGCAAGGCGGTAGCCGGTGCACAGCACAGGCGGGATTGGCCTGCGTGTGCTGGTCGGGAACGTCGCCCAGAGCCCACCAAGAGCTACTGACCTGCCTCAGCTGCAGCTCAACGTGCCCGTGCTTGTCCCGCTTGACCTTGAGCTTGGGCGGCGGCGCGCCCACGTGCAGCTGCATGTCGCTGACCGACTCGAGCGCCAGGCCCAGCTGTGGGTCAGCGGCCGTCACATCAAAGGCGAGCAGCGGCAGCGACGTGTTGAGGGCCAGGCCACGCAGCGCGTTGGCAAGGTACTGCACGCCTGCGTGTGGCCCATTGCGCCATGCCACATGCAGCCATGCGATTGTGTGTCAGCCAGGCACGCACGCGCGTCGTGTCAGCCAGTGAGATGAGCCAGGTCACTTTACCTGGAGACGCCTCAAAGTCGCTGCCCGGTTGACCCAGCTTGGCATGGGCGTACACCTGCATGGCATGCACGGTGGCAGAGGGGAGCAAAGCTTACTTGAGGATCCGCAGAGTTGCCATTCCCGCACCGCACCATGCTGTTGCTGAACACTTGCCGCGACCCTGCTTACCTCTGCCAAGTAACCCATGGGCAGGGAGGGCAGCTCCAGCGGCCGCCTGGCGTGGCACAGCACAAGCACCAGGGCTCCACCACACACTGATGGTCACCTTCTGATCTTTTGTGACGGCTGCAGCATCATGACACCTGTCGTGAACGCCATGCAATGATGATGGTGATGATGATGGTCACCTCAAAGGCAACACCCTCCTCCTCTAGGCTGCACACCCTGCCACGGCCCACACACAGCGCAGCAAATCTGTGGGAGGCATCAAAACAGATGCTAGTCAAGCCTCACAACAGTCGCAATCACCTGAGCTGTATGCTGCGCAGGCCGGAGAGCTTGACCGTGACTCCCGCCGCCAGCTTGACGCTGCGCACCAGCAGGCCGCCCATGTCCACGGCGTGCGGCGTGAAGAGCTTGAGCGGCCCCTCTCCGTGCACGTGCAGCTCGAGCGGGCCGCTGAGGCTCACGTCCGGCAGGGAGGGCACCTGCTCGGCGGCGGGACGCGTGGCGCTGGCGCTGGGCACCTGCGTCATGCGGTGCGGGGCGTGGTGTGCTGTTTGTGGTTTGCAGATTGTGCCCGACCGGCCTGTGCCTTGTAGGTGGGCATGGAAGTCCAACGAGTAAAAGCCCCTGAATCATACCTGTGCCTGCCAGTGCTGCTTGACCAGGCCTGACGCCACCAGCGCACCGTCCTGCGGGAGCGTGCACCCATCACAACGGCAAAGAAGCATTTCATGCGTGCGAGGGTGGCTCTTGGCTTTGGTGCAGCGGGCTGGGCGGTGTGGAGCGCGTGGGTTGTACCGACCTGCTGTGCCTGCGGCAGGGCGTGCTGCGCGTCCAGCCGCTGGCTGAGCTCCCGTTCTGACCCCAGGACCATTTGGTAATCCACGCCGTCAATGGACAGCCCAATGGTGTGCTGCCTCCCGTTGAAGACCTGTCAAGGCCGCAGGGTGCAGAGTGGGAAGAGCAAGGCGTTGGCATGCATCGCCGGGGTGTGGCGTGGGGAGGGGCAGCAGACATGTGCCCACATCAGCTACTGCCAAGGTGGGTGCCACGGCATGCTCCTGTGCTGTCCCACGCGTCAGGACGCCGCACCTGCAGGGTCTCGAGTGGCACGTCTCTGAGGGCCAGGTCCACACCGCTCTGCTGCTGCACCGCTTTGACAGCCACCTCCGCTGCCTTGTACACGGCTGCGCGTTTGGCAAGCACTTGTGCTGGAGCGTGGCGCCAGCATTGCCATCACGAGTTCGCCCGTCTAGCTCCTCCCTGGCTGGGCGCAGCTGTGCGCATGTAGACACAGGGTGCAGCAGTGGCCACGGCTGCAAGAGCGCCAAGAGCTCCTTACCTTCCTCCCACGATGCACGTGCCGCGGAGTCCCGGGACAGCACGTCCCCAGCAGTGCCCGCAGACGCCGCATCCATCCGCAGCAGCAGCAGTAACGCCGCAGCCAGGAGAAGCCATGGATGCTGGCAGCCGGCTCTCCTCCTGGCTGTGGCCCGGCTTGGCATGAGTGGACGAGGAAGGTGCAGGTGTGAGCACCCGACTCGTTCAGTCCGCGATAAGCGAGGCCGCGAATAGAGGACAGCACCAGCTTTTGCGCGAATCGTCCGCAGGCGCACCTGCTTCTCGCGCTCTCCTCAGAGCCCAGCACTCGCAGCCCGGGCTCTCAAGCTGCGAACTCGCAGACCGCAGCAGGCAGCAGCAGCGTCAGAGAGCAGCAGCAGCAGCAGCAGCAGGCCTGCATCAAGGGAATCAAGCATGGAGGAGGACCAGACCCAGCAACAACAGCCGACGGAGCCGCAGGCGACGGAGCCCGTTGCTGCTGCCCCACGTCGCATCACCACGCCCTGCGCACCTGCGGCACCTGCAGCAGTACCGGCAGAGGAGGCAGCGCAGCCGCCAGACGACCCTGTGGCCAGCTCCAGTGCAGCTGCTGCTGCTGCTGCTGCGGTCCCTCCCGCTGCCGGCACCACCAGCCTTGGCAGCGCCTCCCCGCCTTGCAGCGACACAGAGGGCACCACATGTTCTCTTGCGGAGCTGCTGCTGGCGCCGCCCTGCAGTGCGGTGCACCCCTCAACCACCTCCAAGGCGCACAGGAAGCGCAAGGCAGCGTCAGGCGCAGAGGCCGCGGAAGCCGGGCAGCCCTCCTCGCCGCATGCGGGCAGCAAGGCGGCAACACGCAGCAGCACTGTAAAGGGCGGCAAGGCGGGCAAGGTGGGCAAAGTCGCTGCTGACGGCGAGGCCAGCTCCTCCAGCAGCGGTGCCGCGGGCCCAAAGCCGGCGAGCGGCGCACCTGGCACCTCCAAGCAAGCACCGCCCCCGCAGCAGCAGCAGCAGCCCAAGCCACTGGCAACCACCGCCACCACCCAGCAGGAGCCTCGTACCAGTGACGCTGAAGCCGCGCCGTCCAAGCCGCCGCTGCCCGTGCACCCCTTCTTCCTCCCGCGCTTGCCAAAGAAGAAGCCGGCGGCCACTCCCCCGGCCGCAGCAGCACCGCCCCCGCAGCAGCCACAGCAGCAGCAGCACAAGTAGCGTGGCTGTTGCGTGTCACTGATGCCCCGCCTGGAGTGGTGTGCTGTTCTCCTGTGTGAGTGCTTTTGCCAGCGCATGCAAGTCGCCACACTGTTTGCAGCAGGCTTGGATCGGGTGCGGGCAAGGGACAGTAGTAATAAACCTGTGCGCAGACGCAAGGTCTATGGCGTCCAACGCAGCAGGCACGGCTCAGGAGCAAGCATAGCATCGGGGGACACTTTCGCAATACATCAGTGAGCCTCCAAGCACACACGTAGCCCTGGCAGGCACGTCGTGCGCACGGCTATCTAAACCGTGACGGTGCGCGCGTATACAGGCGCTAAGGCTTGGGCAATCACGGCAAGAGATGTTCCAGGTGGGACGCTGCTCAAATCCCGAGTCGTGCAACACGCTGCAACCAGAGTGTGTCTCCAGTACACAGCGTGTTGGTGTGCGCAAACCAAAACCAAAAAGGCAAAAGGTAAGGTAAGGTCGCCGTGACTCTTGAATTTGTCAGGGCAGGGCCTGCCACATGCATCTTTTTGTGGATGTGCAGGAGCCTCGGGGTGGATGTGGTGTATCTGAGAGGCTCTTGTTGTTAGGGTAACGCAGCACCACGCACAGCGTGGTTCCATACATCCAGGCACACCATCCAAGCAGCCGCAACATTGCCGTCCAAGGGCGTGCCGCAACTTCCAAACTCACCAAATCGCTAACCCGTCAGGTATGCGGGGAGACAAGCATGAGCAGTCTGTTTGTCTGTTGCTCATGCACCGCCCTCACGCTTTATTCCCTGGTCAGGCAAGTCCGCGCGCTTCAGCTGCACAGCGGGAGGCAGCACATTGCGTCTACTGTGCACGGCAGACACAGGGTCACTCGCGGGATGCGGGTGTCATGTCCCTGGTGCCCATCAGGCCCCCTGCCAGGGTGACAGCGAGGCTGCTGTTGTTCTCAGTCTCAGTGCCTGCATCGGGGACGCCACCAACCCCTGATGCTAATGAAAGCATGAGCTGCTTGGCGTCAAGTGCCATGATGGATCCACTGTGCCCGCTCTCGCTCCCAGAGCTGCCGCCGCCATTGACCGCCGCAGGAATCTGCACCATCAGCTGGGCTGCGCCCGTGCCGTCATCCCCACCCCCCTCCTCGATGCTGCCGTGCATGCTGCCCCACAGCTCCTCGCCTGCATTAGGCGCCAGGCGCGCAGTGTGCGCGCGACGGATCGTGCCCTGCTTGGTGAGCATGGGCGCGCTGACGGGCATCATGCCCCACTTCTCGCCGGCGGCGTGCGCGGCAGCGCTGCTCTTGTTGGTGTGGTTGCTGCCCGCCTGATGCTCCTGGTTCTGCTGCTGCTGCTGCTGCTGCTGCTGCTGTGAGGGCTTGCACAGCTCCATGAGGGCTGCTGTGGCCACGGAGCGCGCTTGGGGAGCGCCGGGCTGGGTTGGTGACACGCCAGGTGGCCCTGACGCACGCGGCTCAAAAAGGTACGTGTTCTGCACACATGCACACGCACACATGGTGATCATGCCGGTCACCAAAAGGCCCTGTGCGATGGGCAGAGCCAGTGCATTTGGTTGGAAATGAGTGGATGTGCGCTGTATGGTGTAGTGGCCAAGGAGCCTCGCCATCACGCCCTTCTCACCCTTGATGACGAGTTTGCCGCCCGCACACACAAAGCCACCGTGCTCATCAATGCACACCAGCAGCCTGCTCGTCTCCTCCGCATCCACTCACCATCATGCCCTTTCCCTTGATGGGGATGCCGCCCGTGGACTGCCAGGTGCCGCCGTCTGTGCACGAATGTTCGATGGCGGCGTGCGTGGCCGCACTCACGTGGATGCAGCTGGGCCGCGACGTGCTCTCCATGCGGCTCGCAGTGTTCACCGTGTCTGCAGGTAGGGCAGGGTAACAGTCCAACCGCACCACCATCAGCTCCACAACCAGCTTAACAAGTGGGATCGCAGGCACTCTGGGCGGAAGGCGTGACTTTGCTACCCCGAAGAGGAGGAAGCCCGCACCTCCAAAGAGGCAGAAGCGCGGCATGCGCGTGCCCACCACGCCGCTGACCACGGGCCCGCTGTGCATGCCGATCCTGATCTGGACCGGCTTGTTGGTGGTGGGCATGATGACGGCCGTGGCGATGCGCAGCATCTCTCGCGCAAAGGCAAAGCACTTTGTTGCGTGCTGAGGGTCGACAAAGTCCTCGTCCGCCGTCATGCAGCCCTCCTCGTCCTGGGACAGCAACCCGCTTGCCACCTGTAGGCAGGGGCATGCGTAGCGAGGGTGGGGCACGCAAGGGTGAGCTGAAAGCTACTGGCAAAAGCAACAGCGCAGTGTGCGGTGGATCAGCACGCACCATGTAGCAGTCGCCGATGGTCTCGACCTGCGCGGTGTGTGGTGGAGCAAGCAACACGGCATCTGAATACTGGCCCCGTGCAGTTCTGTGGCCAAACCTGCTGACCAAAGCACTGAGCGTTACCTTGTAAACGCCGTACTTGTCCACAATCCTGTCGAACTGGGTGAAGATCTCGTTGAGGAAGCGGAGCACGTGCGTGGGCTCCTGCGGGTTGGCAAGCACAGGCGGATGAGCTCTTCGAGCTTTTGTGCGCTAAAGCTACAAGCACTGATCAGGATCCTCCTCCAGTGCTACATGGGGCAGCGGGGCCACGCACCAGCTCCGAGCACATGTTTGTGAAGGTCACGATGTCGGCAAACAGCACCGTGACGGCCCGGTGGGAGCGCGCCAGGCTCTCAGCGTGCGAAATGGACGCCAAGGGCCCGGCGTTGGCAGCGCCCACAGCCGCCGGGGCGCTCCCAAAGCCGCCCACGTGCTGCAACGCCATGGACTCCAGCACGTGCCTGCAAGGCAGCACGGGCCAGGAATGCAAAACCACGGCAGTGGATGATGGTGCTTACAACTCGCCCGATGTAAGCTTGCCATTGCTACAGTAGTGCTAGGAGTGGCTGTGAGAGTCAGCTCTCATCATCACCACTCACCTAGGGAAGACCTGTTCCAGCAACTGGTGTTCCGCCGCCAGGATGCGCTGCATCTTGAGCTCAGTCTGCACCGTCTCGGTCACGTCCGTCTGGACCAGCAGGATGACGTCCTCCCCAGTGGCGGGGTCCTGGAAGCGTGAGGCCTCAACGTCAAACCACAGCTCGGTGGGGGGGCCCTCCGCCCCGTCTGCTGCTGTGGCGTCCTCGCCCACCGCGGTGCCGTTGGTGGCGCCGCCTAGCGAACCGTTGCCGTGCTGCAAACATGGTGGCGTGGTGGGCAACATGTAAGGCATGAGCTCCAGCGCAGCCAGCAAACAGCAGGCCCATGCAAGACCGTGGCCATGGATAGCGGACGCACCAGGTGGCTGGCGCTGGAAAGGTACGAGGACCGAGCCAGGACGCTTGGTTGCAGGGGAGTGAAATCGTCATCCAGGGCCCCGGCTGCATTGCCTGTGACAAAAGCGCTCTGGTATGACACCTGGGTGCTGGGGGAGGAGCGGAGGCCTGGCTCCTGCGGCCGGCGCTGCTGCCTGCGGACACAGCATCACCACGGCACCACACCAGGTTAGCCCTTGTTCACACTGCGAGAAGCATGACAGGACTCACTGGCCACTGGTGGCGGAGGCAGCGCTCACTTTGGGGAAGCGAGGCGCAAGACCCGGTTGGCCGCCGGCGACGCGTGCAGCGCTTGGCTGAGCCTCCGGTCCACCCGCCTGACCGACAGCGAGAAGCTCTTGCTGCGGCTGCCTGACGTGGGGCTACCTAGCCCGTAGCTGTCCCTGCCGTCCGCCTCGGACAGGACCAACGCGCTGTTCAGCATTCGCAGGTTGTCCCCTTGCGCGGCCTCGCCGGCCATGTCGTTGCTGTTGCTGCGCCGCACCAGCGCGTTGCGCAGCTCGTTCACGTTGCGCGGCATGTGCACGTGCGGCCCCACGCCCCGCGCCACGCCGCCCAGGTCCACCGACGAGTGCGCGTGCTGCCAGGCCGCATGCAGCGGCGGCAGGCTATCGCTGCCGAGCTGCGCGTCCGACCCGGGCCTTCCAGCGGTACCGAACATATCGTCCGAGCGGCAGTGCGCGGCGTACTCGACAGTGGTGAGCGCGCTGGCGGGCACGACCGGGGCCGGGGCCAGCCCACCGAGCTGCAGGCGCTGCCGGGGCAACCAAAGCCCCGGGTGCTCGCCGTCTCCCTGACTGAAGTCCGCAGCATCGTCTGTTGCCGCAGCAGAGCCGGCGGTGGTGGTGGTGGCGCCGTTGCGATCGGCAGCAGGCGCGCCGCGGGAGCGGGTAGGCGTGAGTGAGTCTCTCCCGTCGTTGGAGGGGAGGGGCGCCACCGACACCATGAGCACGTCAGCACACGCCAGCACCTCATTGCCGTCGGCCTGAGGGCGGAAGAGCGTGGCTAGCGCTGGGGACGGAGGCGCCCCGCCGACACCCTCCTGGCTGCCCGTGGCGCTGACAGGCAGTCCGTACGCATCACACGCCCCCGTGGGCTGCGCCGTGCTTGCCCCGTGCGCCCCAGGCTCCGATGCCCCATCCAATGGCGCGCTGTGCCCGCTGGCTGCCGCAGCATCCGCGTCCAAGCCAAGCCACCCTACTGAGCGTGGGCTGCTCAAGGCGTGTGTAGATGGAGGCCGCCGGATGGAGGAGGGCCGCAGCAGGCTGCCTGTGAGCTGGCCGCGCCGTGACGCGTCACCAGGGCTGGGTGCGGTGGCCACCAGAGGCCCCTGGGGGGTGTCTGAGGGCTGCGTGAGCACTGTGAGCTTGTCTGCGAAGCTGACTTGAGAGGATTGGCGCCGGGCGTAGCCCACAGTGGCGGTCGACGGACGCGCGCTGGCGTCGCTGCCAATGGCAAACTGCACACACATCAGGGAGGCAGGCAAAGGAGGTAGTAGGGAGTGGTGCGCCAAGCGTGGCCATACAGCCCGGTGCACGTTTGTGCACCACCAAAGGCACTGAAAGGGCACGAGCGCACACACCTCGGATGAGCGCCTGGCCATGCTGACAGTGGTCTGTGACGCGCCGGAGCGCAGCACGCTCCTCACGCTTGCGTCCTCGGTCCGGAAGCGTGTGGTGGCACTGGTGCGCACGCTGCTGTACCCGGCCGCCGGCGACAACACGGGGGCGTCCAGCAGCGCCTCCCCAGTCCCTGACGGCACAGACCTGCCAGTGCACACCATGGGCACGCAGACGTGTCAAGGTAAGCACAGCCAGGATGAACGGCAGCCTGCACCAGCAGCCTAGGGTTCCAGTCCTGCAGGCTCACATGTGGGTCAGCCCATGGCCGTTGAGCCACGCAGGCGGTGCCCCTGGTGCCCGCGCCCCGTCCGCCGAGGCGCCAGCAGACATCCTGTGGCCCTGCATTGCGGGTGAGAAGCGCTGCAGGGACCCCAGGTGCACGTTGTCGGTGCTGGCCCGCCTGGCCTTGCCCTTGCGTGGTGGAGTCAGGTCAAGCGTGGGTGCGGCAGGGGCGAGCTGGACTGGCAGCGTGGCGTGCGGGCTGGTGCGTGGCAGGCCGGTGCCGTCCCGTGCGTAGCTGAGCCCCTTGATCTTGCTGCTGTGGGCGCACTTGAGCTTGGGGGCAGCTGGCATGCGCACCCGCCCGTGCCAGGCCTGCGACCAGGAGATGCGGCCAGGGCAATGACAGGGCTGGTAAGGACAGTGCACACAGTCAGTGCGCAGTGCACACTTTGCTGCTTATTCACCCAGCCCACACTCACGTTTCCCTCCTCCAGGCTCTGCATCATGTCGTCCAGCATGGCCGGCTCCAGGGTGAAGAGCACTCGCAGCGTGTGCTTGGGGTCGCTGGCGCTGTGCCCCTGCTTGGACGCGCTGGTGCCCGGCGCAAACCCTAGCCACGCCACTGACTTGGCGTTCTGGTGCAGGATCCTTCCGTCCAGCGCCATGAGCGTGACGAGGGAGGGCATGTGCGCAAAGGCAATGTGGTCCCGCTTGAGCTGTGCGCTGAGCGCCGTGCGGCTGGTCTGAGACGCTCTGCTGAAGTGGCAGAAGAGTGCGGGATAGGTCATGGTGCCTCCACGCTCGTCCGGCAGCGATGCTAGGCAGGCCCCAACCTGCACGTGAGCATGAGCGCAGTGGCATGGCCTGGCATCGTGACGTCAGCATTTGTGTGCACGTGCGTGTATCCAGTTGTACCGACTGTCTTCTGTGCCCACCTGGAACATCATGAAGTGCCCGGTGTTGCCTTGCCCGGGGCTTGCTGCAGTTGTGCCCTTGCCGTGGTGCCCGTCCGCGGCTGACTGGTGCTGCTTCCGCTTGGGGCGCTCCACCACAATCGGCAGAAACTGCTGCATGACCACCGGATCACCGTCCTGGCACAACCTGCATGTGCCAGGGCAACGCATGGAGGACGTACAAGGCTGAGCGGCAAACCCTGCCCCCAGGTGTGCACCAGGAAAGGCACCTGCGCCTTCGAGCACGCACCTGATGACGGACTCGATCATGAGTGCCAGCGCGGGCTGCTGGGCCAGCTGCTGCTGCATGTGCTGGTGGAACTCCTCAGCGTTCGACACCTGCTGGAAGCCCACGGCCGCGTCATTGCAGTACCAGCAAACCAGCTCCGCTTGCTGCTGGCTGCCCGCCCCCAGCTCGCTGTCGCTCTGGATGCTGCTCAAGGGGAGCCCCAAGGACGCTGACTCGAACTGTGGCTGCACTGAAGCTTCTGGTGCTGTGGGCACTGCGTTCCTGCTGGTGGTGCGCTGGTTGGATGCCGGCGCGGGGCCCTGAGGCCCGTCTGCACCGCGGCGCAGGGGCTGGACCACAAACACGGCAACTGGCTCCGCTGACGGGCCGTAGTTCTCGTGCAGCTGCTCGTGAGTGATCACCAGGAGTTCTCCTGCGTGTGGTAGTGCGCGCAGAGGTGTGTACAGGATGTCTCGCTTGCGGATAGCGGAACAAGTAGAGCCACACGCCTGCTGCGTCGTTCTCACCTTGCTTGTCGCTCGACGCCGCCAGCATGAGTCGCTGCAGCACGGCGCCACGCGCAGCGTCCGGCTCGCCGGAGCTCGCCGAACGAGCGACCGAATGTAAAGGCAAGTCCAGCAGCATGGCTTCGTGCCGCTTGCTGCCTCGCGCAACGCCATCGTGCGCGATGCTTCTCCGCCGCGAGCCTGCGATGGTGAGCCGGCGTGGTCAACATTCTCGTCCGGCACGACCACGGCATCAACGACCATCCCACACACGCACGCGGAGCAAGTACCTGCTGCCTGCACCGCTGACGCAGGCTGTTGCCACTGCGTAGCGCCGCCGTGCCGCTCGTCCGCCTCCGCGCTCGACGCGCAGCCCATAGCGGGGCCGACTAACTCGCCGCTCAGGCCCCGCAGCGCTCAGCGCGCCATGTTCGCTGCTCGCGCTATCCTCACCATCACTGTCTCTGGTGGCGCAGGGTCTCCACCCACGCGAGATGAGGCGTTCAAACACAAGGGCGACAGGTACACGTTCTTCAACAAAAGAGACCAGGGAGTATACCACATTCATACATGTATGCATCACGGCTGCGCTTGCGCCCCGCCGCCGCCCGCGCTGCCCGGCCGCAGCAGCGCCTCCTTCACCTTCCCTGCCAGGGAACTGCCGCTGCCGGGGCGGCTGGCCGCCTGCGCGAGGTGGGTCGCCGCAACCGCCGCCGCCCCCGCCGCAGCAAGCTTGGATGCGGACCTGCCCGTCACTGAGGGGCCAGATGGGGTAGTGAGCGCCGCCATGCCTGCAAGGATGGTCTCGCGCTGCTTGGGCGTGAGGGTGACCAGGCGGGTCAGCGACCGGCCAGGCC
>QAXK01001458.1:0-28283 GCA_004335735.1 Chlorella sp. KRBP
CACCGGGGCACGTGGCCAAACACCTCCTGCAACAGTTGTGTGTGTGTGTGTGTGTGTGCGTGCGCGTAGCTTGCATATAGGGCTTCAGGCCGCATCAACCATCAACCAGTGTTCAGCAGTTGGCGTGCCATGCGACGTGGCAACCGACCGCCGATTCTAGCCCTATCACCCACAGAATGCGCCACTTGCAAGCGTAGCAGGACAGGCGCGCACCCACCTGCGGCATGGCTGGGTCGATGAACAGCCCAGCCTTGCCCTCGTCCATGCTTTTGCCCTTGGTGAAGGAGGCGTCAAACAGCTCGGCCAGCCGGTCCCCGCCGGGCGGCAGCGGGCGCTCCTCCTGCCACCAGGGGCACTTGGGGCAGTCGTCCCGCAGCATCTGCAAGAAGGGGCCGCTGTAGTTGCCCGGAGGACCCTCGGGGAAGAGCCTGCGTGCGCACGCCGGGAGCCCCTCCTTGTGCTGAAGTGTGGGTGTATGTGTGCGCTTGCAAACGGGGCGGCCCAGCTGCGGCAACCAAGGCCGCACGGATCAGCAGCGAGGCACCAGCCCAGGCCAGAGCATGCAGTCACTGAGCCACCAAGGCACCAACGTACGGCCAGGTGTGCACACGACGTGGGCTGGGCTGTTGCCTAATCTGCCCTTGCTGCTGATCCCTGGTGCCCTGACGCAGCAGCAACGGCTGATCATCCTTGACATTGACACATGCAAGTTGCGCGCACCCCCTGCCCGTCCTACACACCTGCCTCCAAGCTCCTCAGGCCAGCCGTAGTTGATGTTGGGCACGGATAGGTTGGCCACCATGACCTCCTGGTCGTAGCTAGGCACGTCCCTGAAGCCGACCTGGTCGCGCAGCCACTGGCCGTCCGGCCCTACCTGCCACGCCAAAGTTGCCATCAAACTTGTAGCACGGCGGCCGCGTGAAAGGTTGCTGCTAGGCAGATAGAGAAAGGCCCGCTTGCAGCCATCAGTGCGCATGCGAGCACACATCATCGGTCAGCAGGGCATCACATAGCCGCATCTCGTGCAGATGCATTGCCTCGTCGCTGGTGAGCGTAAGCAGCCAGAGCACAGGTGGACCCACCTTGACGGATTTGGCTCGCGTGCCCGCCACCAGGTGCCAGATGTTTTGGGCCGCCTGCTGGCCGCTGATCCTGTTGCCGTTGCGCATCTCGTACGTACCCCCTGGCTTGCACGCCATGATCTGCTGCATGGCGGCGGGACGGCCCAGCGCCGCCGTGGAGAGGGCGTCCTGGATCATGCCCTGCGCACCATCACAGGGTGTGTGTGTGCGCTTGCAAACGGGGCGGCCCAGCCGCGGTGACCAAGGCAGCATGGACCAGCAGCGAGGAAAGATTAGGATGTTGCCCACCTCATGCCATGCTACAGATGCTCACAAAGGCAGCACAGGGGACCGTTGTTGCTGCTGTGCACCGTCATCACAGCCGTGCTCGCAAAACAGGTGCTGCCGCAGAGCATTTCAGGGGCCCTCTGGCTCTTCCCAAACGACACCACTCGCACCTGGTCGTCGTCCAGGCAGTTGCTCTCCTTGCCGGTCCACTGGGACAGGAACTGGAAGTGGTCATCAGCGCGCCTGCACACACACAGGGTGGCATGCCCAAATGCTCCCATGTCAGGGCTTAGGGATAAGGACCACCAACCAGCCAGCAGCCTGCCCCAACCTGTATTTGCAAGGAGACTAAGCTGGAGCTCTTAGCTCATTAGGGCTGGGCGTTTAGAGCTAGCCATTAGCCCCCACACCCAACACATGGCTACTGCAAGTGTGTAGCTCAACAACCACACACACGCACCTGAGCAGTGAGCGTGTCACTTCCATGAAGACCCAGGTGACGGGCCCGTCCGGCCGTGCGTTCTGTACATAGACGAATCCGCCATTACAACTGTGCCACGAGCCGCCCTCCGGGTTACACAGCATCTGCGCGCGCGCCGGTCCGTGTTCAAATCCGTCTTGTTGATGCGGTGGCGGGCTGCCCCGGTACGCAAGCGGCATACACACACAGCCGGCGATCACCTGCACGTCTGCCAGCGGTGGCCTCTTGAAGTGCACGTAGGGGTCCCGGAAGAACATGGAGTCCGTGTCCACGCTCATGACGTTGTACCCCAGGCGCGACGCACGCGCCACGAACTTCCACCTCAGGTGCCACAGCGCCGTGGCCCCACCCGCCCCACCTGCCAAGCGCGTGTGGCAGGTCCGTGCAGGGAACAGGGTCCACTGGCTTGTGCTGGGGGCGAGTTGCTTGATCAAAGCGGCTGAAGGCAACACTGTGCCTGTGCTCACCCACGATCCACTTGGGCAGCTCGCTCGAATCCCACACGCACGTCAGATCTGGCCTGCCAATCTGCGTGCACCACGTGGCGCGGTGTTTCAGCCGTGGTGCTGGTAGCGCGCCACGATGCCCTCAAGCCAGCACCGGCCGGCGGCTCACCGCTGCGCACTCGGCCTCTGAGAGCGCGTGCAGCAAATGGTGCGCATAGCCCATGTCCAGCAGCTCGTAGTGCAGCTGCAGCACCTGCACAGATGCAGTTGCCGTGGCCATCCGCACTGAGAGTCACGCTGACTCGTGACCGTGCATTTGCTTGCGAGCGCGCCGCGGCATCCGCCCCACGCCCCAACTCACCTCATCCTGCCACACTGAGACTGCATCTGCCCGCGTCATGTATGTGGTGATGATGAGCTCCTTCCTGAAGGCCACGGTCTCCAGCATCCGCCTGAAGCTTGAGCTGGAGCGGATGTCGCCAACCCAAGCCCGACTCGCGCCCACGGAGCAGAAGCCGCTCTCCTCGCAGGCTAGTGAAACACTGCTCTCTGCTGCTGCTGCTGCTGCTGCCCACACGCAGGCGAGGTGCAGCAGCGCCGCTGACCACAGCCGATCACGCCGTTGTGCCGTTCTCTCCCGGCTATTCGCCTGCGCGAGCCCCAATGCGCTGCAGCGGTGCCCAGATCGGCCGCGCATCGCCTGCTGTGCGGCCTCTGCTGGTGTCTGATCGGCCTCGCCAGCGACGAAGTCTGTGGTGGGCGGTACCTGCCCTGTGGTGTGCGCGTCTCCTTAGGGCCTCCCACTAGCTCGCCCGCACACTGCGCGTTGCTGTGCACTGTGATCTGTGGCAGTGGCTGAACGCACGGGCCTGTTTGCGTGGAATCTCCTTGCCGCCACCGTTCTCCACAACAACGTCGCCTCGCCCTCGCCTTCCTTGCGAGCTAGGGAACGCAATGGCCACGAAGCACCTCGCTGCCGACTCGTTTCAGCAGGCCTGCAGAACGATTCGCCGAAACGCGCCGGCCCGCCGCCGGTGATGATGTTTGAATGACTACTTGTACTGCTTCTCCTGTCGTGCACAGGATCCACACACCTTGGCTTGCAGAGCACCACAGGCAGGGGTTAGATGCAGAGGCTCTCCTGCCGCCCACACTCACGGCTACTGCTGCTGCAGCTGAGGCGGCTTGTGCAGCACCTTGGCCTCGGCCTTGCTCAGAAGCTCCGCCTGCACCAAGCACCAAGCAGCCAGGCACAGGTACACGCTCTGACACATGCCCACCGGGGCCCATGACGTTGGCGGTAGCTTGCCCTGTGCCTTCCTGCCGCATGGGCACGCTGCCGCCGTGACGATGTTTGTCCCCATTCGCTCACGTGGCGCCACCGCACGCTCACCAGGTTGCGTGTGTAGCTTTGGTAGTCGGTGAAGAGCCAGGTGCCGTTGACCCGCTGGAAGCGGCACTTTTCGTCCGTCATGGACCACGCCTCCTCAGGCACCTCGTCGGCTTCTGACTCGGGCTTCTTGGCAAACCTGAGCAGCATCACAAGCGGCAACACGCACGCGCTGCGGTCAGGCCACGCAACGCAATGAGATTGCTGCGAGGGGCACTAAAAAGGCGGCAAACGCAGGGGCCACAACTGAGTTGTAAACCTGGCCTGGCAGTGTAAACATCCCAGCAGCGCCCAGCTGCTTACGCCTGACATACCCTAGCCGTCTGCATTTCATGCTGCCGGTGTGTGTGTGTGCGCCGCTTCCAGCCGGTAGTCAACACTGTGCTATGGACCTCCTACCTTTTGCGCTGGCCCTCCTGTCCTCTCACCCACACCCACCCACGGCTCACTGGCCTGTATGAGAAGGCCACACGCCCTCCTACGTCAACCCACTCCTGCCCAACACCGCATGACGCGCCCGCACTGGCCTGTATGAGAAGGCCACACGCCCTCCTACGTCAACCCATGTCCTGCCTGACACCGCATGACGCGCCCACACTGACTTGTATGACAAGGCCACACGCCTTCCTATGTCAACCCATATTCTGCACAACAACGCATGTTGCGCCCACACTGACTTGTATGAGCAGGCCCCACGCGCTCGCACGTCGACCCATGTCCTTCCCAACTCCCCATGACGTGCCCACACACTGACTTGTATGAGAAGGCCACGAACCCCTCGTCATCGTGGCTCCCAGGCTCCACCTTGACCACCTTGAAGTCAGCGTACACGAACTTGTTGCACGCCTCCTCCACGTCGCCAGCAAACCGCAGCTGCACCTCGTCGCTGTCGGGCTTGTTGTAATGGAACGGGAAGTAGTCGGGGTGCGTGGTGCTGATCACTGCGGCGAGCGACAAGGAGACGAGTTTGTGTGCCTGGGCGGCGCCCCGGAGAGCTACAGTGGATGGCGGCCGGCTGGAGCATGCCCACCGCGCAGGTGGCCCCTTGCAGAAGGTGCTGAGCTGCCACGCTGCGCCACCACAAGCTGGATGGCCCGTTGCCCGTCCTCAGCAGAGCCCACGCAGGAGGGCGGCTGGCACCGCTCACCGTGCTGCATCTGCCCGCGCACATATGCCGTGAAGCGTGCTTTGAGGGCAGCCTCTGGTGTTGCGGCAGGTGCTGTGCCGTCATGCACCCGCTGGCAGCACTTCTGCGCAACACGTCGTGCGGTGCCACCATGAGTGCGGCGGCCAGCGAACGCTGCCAGTGCCTTGCAACAGCACCATCGGTGCTGCATCAGGTCGCAGTTAAAAACGCGCTTGCCTTGTAGTTCTTGCCCGAGCCGCATGGGCATGGGTCGGGCGCGACGGGCGGACTGGGCGTGGACGGCTTGCGGCTGGGCACCTTGGCCCCGAAGCCGCCCTTCTTGGCTGGTGCAGCCGCTAAGCACTGGACCATCTGCCGCTGGCTGCGTGTGCTGCTGCTGCTGCTGACATGGCTTGGCCGGACGCTGGGGGAGCGGCGGCTCACGGCGAGCGGAGCCTTGCGGTGCGCCACAGTTGCTGACGACGCCATTGGGCACGCTTGACACTGCATCATCCTGCGCTCGCTACTGCGTGCGATGGACGATGAAGCAACTCGAGACCGCATCCGCATGGCGCACGGCAAGAACGAGCAGGAGCAGCAGCAGGTAGGTAGTGTAGCAGACGTGATACAATGCCATGCCATGCCATCAGCTTCTGGCGCCGAGCATCATTGACTCGGTCAACATCACGCTCGCGCACGCGCCATCAACGCCTTAGGCACACCACAGAGGCTGGCTCCACAGGCTTGGAGCCAGGGCAGACTGCTGGTGTACCGCAAGAGGTCCATGCTCAGGTGCGAGCGCTGAAACTTTCACCGCTTCGTGGCCCACTGCGCCCGCTGTCCACTGCGCTTCACCGCCAAGCTTTCACAAGAGGCACCGAGTAGTAGTTGCAGTGCCAGCGCAGAACACTCTATCGGTGCACCCGAATCCAAGGCAGTGACCAAATGGCCATTTTAGTGCCATCCACCACCTCACCATTATGCCTGTGCCCGTGAGAGGCAGTCCATCCATGTTCCCATTCCATGTTTCGTGTCACTACAAAGGGCTCTTGGGTCGCCGTAAGCCAAGGCGAGGAGAGCATCCTCACACGTTGGGCAAGCTGTGGGTAGGAAAGGCCAAGTACAGCGTGGGTGGGAGAGGTTTCAGTGACAGCAGATCCGAAATGGCATGCCATTGTCCTTGAAGGGCCGCCCAGAAGAGAAGGAGAACAACACTAAGAAGTGAAAGAGTCTCAGTGCAGACGTGCAGCAAGGATGAGACAAGGCACATTATTGTGTGCACACCATAGGCCACCGTACGGCATGGTGGTTCATCCTTCTCTACACACAACGATGATGCACCTCTCAACCTGGTCACTCACGGGCCTTGTCGACAAGGATGGCACAACACAACAGCAACAACCAAACAGCACCAACTCATGCACTCTGTCTGAAGAGTCTGGGGACGAGCGTGCCCGCTGTGACCCGGGCGCACGTGCACATCAGGTGGGTCCTGTGCACAAGCGCACTGGTCAAGATCGCCAGGCTTTGGGTTGGGGAGGGAATGCGTTATGGCGGCACGGGGTGCGGCTGGCCCACAAATCAATCAGGTGGGAATGGTGCGTTGGGGAAGAGGTGTGGAACACAGGTGCGGCCCGCCCGCAAACATCAATGGGCGGAGAGGGGCGCACCAGGTGTGGTATGCCGGGGGGAATGGGCACAGGTGCGGCCCGTGATCAATGTGGGCTTGGAGCACGTGTGCCAGGATGAAGCCGTGGAGCGGAAGCGGAATGCAGGTGCGGTTAGCCCTCGATCAATGTGGGCTGAGGCGGTAGTGCATGGGTTGAAGCCCAGGAGAAACCCACGGTGTATGGTGGTCCCAGCCCGGTGCAACCACCCTCTCAAGCGTGAGGCAGCCCTGACCCGACTATGGAGTGGGGCAGGACAGGAAGTCGTAGTTGCACTGGTGGCTGGGCAGGTTGTTGAAGGCGCACGTTGCGTAGTCTGTGGCGAGAGTAACGCCCGCCGCACTGGCGGGTGTCTGGCAGTCACGTGCCCAGTTGACCACCCACGGGTTGTCGCAGCCGCAGAGCTCCTTGAACTGGTCGTTGATGGCGGGGCTGGTGCCAGGAGGGCTGCTGTCAAGGTACGACGTGCGAGGGTAGAACAGCCTGCGCGGAGCTCACAGGGAGGAAGCACACAGGAGAGTTGGGTTTTGTTCGCCACTTGCATGCGCGGTCTTGCGGGGCGGGCTTGGAACATATCTTATGGGCAGAAACAGAGCCAGTGCAGGTCCTGTGCTGCAGACGTGCGCTGCAGGCCCTGCGCTCACCTGTAGATACCCTTCTTGAGGTACTTGAGCACGGTGTTGACGTCGCGGATGTCGGTGAGGCCCGAGGTGGTCCCGCTGGTGGAGACGGTAGAGTTAGTGGTGGTGGTGCGGTCAGTGTGGTCCACCGCCACGGTGCCCTCGTACACGGGCGACACGTAGGCGTCGTACAGCAGCTTGGAGCCTGCACATTGCACCACGGGAGCAAGCGGGTAAGAGTTGGCATCATTCACGTGCTGGCATCCACACGGGCAGGGCTCTTGAGCATGCAGCAGCTGCGGCGTAGATGGACAGGCACGGCTGAATGTGGCCTCTAGGCAAGGGGCAGCGCGCTCACCGTCAGCAAAGGTGTAGCCCTGCAGCGCCGTGTAGGCCTGGTTGGTGTGCGGCTTGCCAGTCGTGCTGTTGACGACAAAGGACTGCATCATCTCGCTGTCCTCGTGGCGCAGGTTGTGGCAGTGGAACATGTACTGCGGACAGCAAACACGCAGGGCCACGATACAGTTAGTCATTAGCAGTGCGGGCATGAAGGGAGTCGCTTGCAGTATGGCTGCAAAGCGAGCCCTTTCCACCCCGCCATACCACTCACCTCGCCACGGTGGGGACCAAACCTGCAAGCACGACACACAGCACATGGGCGGACAAGCAGTGTTAGGAATTCGAATGCGGAGCAAGCACACCACTGCCACGGCACACATCGTTGACACTCACTTGATGAGCAGCCAGACCTCTCCGTTGGGCTGCAGCTGCACCACGTCCTTGGGCACGAGCGCCTCGAAGGCCTGCAGCTTGGCCGTCGTGACAGCCTCAGCGCGGCGGATGACGTACATGTCGATCAGATGGATGTGCACGGGGTGGAACCAGCCGCCTGCGCGTGCAGCAAGGCAAGTGCGAAAAGGTGTGAAGAGAGACCCGCAACCAACTGGCTTGTTGCTGATCCTCCTTGGCGCCTGCAGATATCTGCTTGCTGCACAAAGGGAACGAACGCTGCCTCCCTCATCACTGCATGCTCTGGCCTGGGTTTGGGCTTAGAATTCCTTCCTCGCTGCTCATCCGCGCTGCCTTGGTTGCCGCAGCCCGTTTGCAAGCGCACACACACACACACTCACCGCCGCCCTTGAGCTTCCAGAGCTCCCAGCGGTTGGAGCCCACGTCGCTGGCAGCCACGCGCGCGGTGCTCCAGGTCTGGCCGTTGATCGCCCACTGCGCGCGCAACCAGGCAGCGAGCAAAAGCAAGAGTTAAGAGCAGGTTCTGGTGGTGCACGGGCGCGCGCGCAGGTGCTGACGATCCACCAGGCATGGGCGGCAAGACTGCGCACACGCTGCCAACATGCTGCATGCTGTCAAGGAGTACTCACAAATCCTGCCGCGTTCTTGCCGAACTGGAACTCGCGGTCGGACAGGCCCGCCTGCAACAAATCATGGCAGATAGGTGCGAAACGGGTTAGGCAGTGAGCACAGCTTCTGTGGGGGCGTCAGTCAGCAATTAGTATGCGTACGAGAGGCCCTGATCAGAGTCATGACTTATGCAGGGTGCGTGCTCACCTGGGCCATGGTGAGCGCCTCCTTGTACTCAGCAGGCGTGACGGTCTTCTCAATCAGCGTCGAGGTTTGCTGGGGGGGCAGGTTGGCCATGTTGAACACCTCACCCGGTTGCATGTTGTTGAACGCGCCGTCCGAGCAGCCCCCCTGCAAACAGTATGGGCGACGAGGAAGACATGTGGGACCAAGGGGTTGGCGCGGGCAATGCCGTGGCCACGTGTTGCAGCTGCTCAACGAGCACTCGTTCTAGGGCGTTAGTGACCCACACACTCACGGGGCAGGTCAAGTTGACGTCGAAGCGGGCGAGCAGATGGCTGCAAACAAGTACAGTGAGCACGCGGCACATTTTGTAGCGTGTGCACGTGTGCAGCGCGTGCGCTCTAGGGTGCCACATAGCTCAGCAGCGGGGAGGCCAGGTGCACCGCTCACCTGTAGCAGAACATGGGCGCATCCAGCTGGCGGTTGGCGTCCAGCGCGTTCATCAGGTAGAGGCTACTGTTGCCGAAGCTGCGGAAGTCGCACACGAACTGCAGAGGGAGTGCACGAGCGGCAGGAGATCGCACGATGTTGTTTTTTGCTCACCAACCAGAGTTTGCATGGCTGCGTTGTTCAGCGGTATTCAGTGTGTGCGTTGCACGGCGCAAGTGTGTGCGCAGCTTGCGGGGCGGCCCAGCCGCGGTAGCCTAGGCAGCACGGATCAGCACGAGGGAGGATTAGGCACCAGCCCAGGCCAGAACCAAGTCCGTACCTGGTACCTCTCAGCCACGGCGACCAGCAGGCCGTCGACGGGGAACTGCACGGGCCTGGAGCGGTAGCCGCCGTCACCAGCAATGACCTGCACAGGGCAGCAGGCAAGCGCGGCCGGTGCACTGTTGGGTGACTGCGCTGGCCTGGGTGCACGGCGTCTTGCTCTTTTCTTCAACTGCTGACGTCCTGGTGCTGCGGCATGATTCCTGGTGCTGTGGCACGGAGGCTGGGCACCGAGAGCTGCACACCAATGCCCCGTTTGCCAATCTGAACACCCACACACACGCACTCACCACGCAGTACTGGGGGCCGACGCTGTTGCCCTGGTTGTCCTTGATGTACAGCAGGTAGGGGCGGGAGACGGACGCGTCCAGCACGCGGAAGTGGACAAAGGCGTTGTCCATGGCAATCTTGGGCCAGGCCTTGCCGCTGACCAGGTTGACGTCGCCAAAGTGCATGTCCTTGTGGAAGCCAGCCTCGTCGATGAGCATGGAGCCGTCGCGCTGGAACACCTTGTCTTGCAGGATCAGGAGCACCTCGCGGATGGAGTTGATGGACCAAGGTCCGGGGCCGTCCTCGTCGTTCAGGTAGTAGCCCGCCATGCCTGCAGCCAAGAGCAGCAAGCGCAAACAAAGCAGCAGACGGTTTGGTTTGGTTTGTGCGCCAGATGATATTGGGGCGGCGTTGTGGTGAGCACTGGACTGCAGCACCAGGCAGGGCTGCTGCAACAAGTCGCAACTCAGTACCTGAGTGGGCGTTCTTGGCGGTGATGTCGACCTGGTGATCGTGGTACCTGCATGGGATTGAGGGCAGCAGCGGTACGGCACGTTTGCACGCGTGCTGGCGTGTTGGCGTGAAGTGCGGACACATGCCGCAAGCCACAAACCAGCCGCTCACCAGCCGGGCATCGCGCGGTTGTCTGGGTACCAGTAGTCCTTGTACTCGCCTGCGCACCACAAGGGAAAGGAGGGCGGTGCAGCACGCACTGTCAGCGCTTGTTGAGGCAACCCCGAGGTGCGTCATGGAACGACTCAAGCAGGGCGGGAGTCACCACACCGAAGGACGCACCGGTGCAAATGGAGTTCTCAGCCCAGCCGTCGTCTCCCGCAATGGTAGCCGAGCCGTGCAGATGGATGGTGATGGGGTGACCAGCGTACTCAGCCTTGTTCGTCTGCCAGTACAGGCTCTGCGGGCGAGGCACATGACCAAGCAAATACTTCTTGGGCATGCAGCAGCAGGTGAGCAGTGGGGACTGGCCGGCACCGCCCAGCTGACGAGGGCATGATGGCTGACCAGAGCCCGAGGGCTGACACACGAGCGAGAGAGCGCAAACCCGCACCTGGTGGGTAACGTTGTTGTGGTTCGATGGGTCGTCCTTGGTGAGGCCGCAGGGGTCGTGGGCAGGGTAGACAGTGTAGCACCGGCGGTTCATCTCCGTCAGCTTATCTTGGCTGAGCGTGCTGTTGGAGTCGTCCACGCTGGTGAGGCCGTAAGGGTCCAGCGTGGGGTCTGTTGTGCGCGCGCAGATGTAGTTGTTGAAGCGCACCAGGTTCTGGATGCCCACGGTGGCGCGGATGGTGGGGCCTGCACACGCAGAGGATGACCAGGCACAAAGCACAGGTGTGATGAAACCAAAGCGTGCGGTGCTTGCCAGGAGCGTGCGCACGTGTGTGTGTGTGTGTGCGCGCTTGCGAACGGGGCGGCCCAGCCGCGGTGACCAAGGCGACACGGATCAGCAGCGAGGAAGATTAGGCACCAGCCCAGGCCAGAGCATGCAGTGTGCTAGCAGATCTCTCTCTCGAAGCAGATCGTGACTCACCAGGCACTTGGCCTCCGTATGCCAGCAGCAAGGTCTTGTTGGTAGGAAGGCCCGACTCAGCACTAACGTCAAAGTCATGCTCGATCTGCAGGCAACGCGCCATGAGGAGGGCAGTGGTCATGATGGTTGTATGGGGTGGAACCGGGAAAGGGCACTGTGCATTTACTGTTTGCGGGCTGAGGCTGGCACGAGACGCGTGCCTCACCTGGTAGATAGGGATCTCGTACACGTTGGCCGGCTGCCCGACAGCTCGGTCACCAGACTCAGTGACAATGCCGAATGGCCTGTTGGGTTGGTCGAACAGCTTGAGGTTCCGCTTGCCGTTAAGGTTCATCTCTGGCCTGGGTGGGCCCGCTGTCCTGCGTGGGGTGCCTGTGCCGCTCACTGACTGGGAGTTCCACGACTCCCACTCCCTGAGCATGAAGAGGCACGCGACGCAGGCACCGGGCGATTGATGATTTGTGGCGTGTTGCGTGACGCTAGCGCTGCTGTGCAAGCTGTATAACCCACTCACCAGAAGTCCTGGGTGAAGGGCGCCTTGAGGGCGAACATGGAGGCGGGGTACCGGGTGACGATGAGCGGGAGCTTGTTGAGTGGCGTGTTGGGAGCCACGCAGATGGTGGTGTTGGAGCCATAGGGGCTGATGAGGGGGTTCCATCCCGGGCCAGTTGGGTTGGTAGTGGTGCTGCCACCACCGCCCGTGCCGCCACCGCCGCTGCCGCCACCGCCGCTGCCGCCACCGCCGCTGCTGCCCTTGGCCAAGATGCCCCTGCTGCTGGCGTCCACCGCCACTGGCATGAGGCTGTAGGCCGCGAGGAGCAGCACAAGGCTGCAGCCCAGGCGCCCGATGGAGCGCTGCATCTGTGCGTGCGAGGTGCCAACGGTCGTCACGAGTGGACGAATCGTGCTGGACGGGTCGTGACCGTGTGTCCGCTGTATGGCTCGAGCGCGCTCTACAGCGTTTGTGCTCTCGACCGTCGTCACGACGGCTCTTTCTACGCGTGTGAGGGCCAAGAGTGATGTTCCCTTCGTGTTCGCGCCGCCCGTCGGCTTTTCGAGCCTGCTCCCCCCGCAGCGCCCCCGCCCGCGCAGCAGACGCCGAAGATCGTGGCGCATTCGTCCCAACTGGTGCCTGTGCGTGCTTTACGGGCCGGCTCAGGGGCGATGCGTGGTGATTTGCGAGGGGGCATGGCGCCCGCCGCCAGGAGTTCCTGCAGGACGAGGAAGCAAAAAGTCGGAAACTGCCCCACTTTCCGCAGTGCCCTGGGACGCGCAGGGCCTGAATCTGGGGCGCAGGCGCGTGCATTCGGCACGCAGGCACTCACGCTGACCCGATCGCGCGGTTCGTACGTGTGCGCAGAGGCCTGCGTGCCGTCGGGTGCACCAACTGCATCATAGACAACGGATGGCGGGTGGGCTGTAGATCTGTAGAGCAGATGCACCAGGTAGTGAAAGAAGCGCGCTGGTAGTGTGCGTGCTGTGCAGGCAGGCGGGTAGAGGGCCACGCCTGGGCCCAGATGCAGCGGTCATCGGAGTCCGACGACGCCACCCGCCACGGGAAGCGCGTCCCATTGCCAGCCCAGGTGGCCATCGCGCGCAGAGCATAGAAGCCACAGGCTGCTGAGAGGGAGCTTGCACTGGCCAGATGCTGCGTGAAATGGGCTCCGGGGACGATGTGGGCGTCCGCGGTGGTGGGTGAGCAGAAGCCCCAGAGCCCAACAGCAAGACTGTAGTGCTATTGCACTGCATTCATAGAGTGGCTAGAGCGTGCCATTAGAGCTGCTCCACCGCTTCGGGGTCGCACTCTGAATGCGTGCGCGCGCGCGCGTAGAGAGTACAAACCAACACGCGCACTCGCTCGCAAACGAGCATGCTCGCATCAACGCCAGAGCGCCGAGGAGCTGGTGCGTGTCGCGCTCGCACGTCCTCCCGCACATCACATCTACGACACTCGCCACGGAGCATTTGCGCCACGCTTGGGATGCCGTGGTGAACGCGCGCATGCAGGCGCCGGCGCCATCGGGGACCTCGCGCGGCGCATCTGCCGCGCATGATCAGGCTCCTCAAGCAGCAGCACAAGCAGCAGCACCGCAAGTGGCACGCTTAGCAGCGTCAAGCAGTGGCTGCAGCGCTACCTGAGCCTTGCCAAGGGCCAGTGGCAGCAGTATTCCGCAGGCTCACCCGCCGGACGACATGCTGCAGGACAACGCCACGCAGCAGCAGCACCGGCGCGCCAAAGCAGCAGCATGGGGCGCAGCAGAGCCCACAGCGGTGCAGGACGATGGCGCATGGACGATTCCGTCTGGCATGTGGGACAGCGACGAGCACACCCAAGAGCCGGCAGCGGAGCCTGTGTCCTGCACCTCAGTGGGTAGGGCAAGCAGTGGTGGCGCCCGTATGGCCCCCACAGTGGTGCACGTGGCGCCTGGCAGCGGACCCGTCACGCTGCTGCTGGCGCCTGGCCGGCACCACGGCCTCACCATCACCGCCAGCGCAACCGGCGTTTCACGCCGACAGGCGCTGCATGTGCAGCAGCGGCAGCAGCGACAGTACAGCCATGCGGCTGCGCACTCGCCTCGGCAAGCTGCCTACGAGCTCAGCACCGTGCTGTCGGACGCTGCCGCACGGCCGCAGCCCCAGGCATTCCACGCAGCTGCAGTTTCCCCACAGTGGGCCACAGCGCTGCCTTGCGTGGTGATGGCCGTGCCGCTCCCAGCATACGCGGCAGCGCCCACTGGCAACATCCACTGTCCATACGCTGCCGATACCGTTCCTCCTGCTGTCCAGCGCTCAGCAGCAGCTGTCGGCGCCGCCTTGCTGGCAACGGTGCAGCTGGCTTTGCAAGCAGCAAGGCAGCAGCAGCAGCAGCAGCAGCAGCAGGAGCAGGAGGTGGCAGCGGCGACCGCGGCATTGCTTCATGCCCGCAAGGCGCTGGTCCACGTGGCCCACCTGGCACAGGTGCTGGCTGACACCTGGCCGCAGCCACATGCACGCCAGACACCCAACCACCAGGTGCACTCCCATCAGCCACCGCCACAGCATGCACAGGAGTCAGCGCCAAGCGTGCCGCACGTGCTTGAGGACGCGTCCAAGGCTCTGCTTCCTGAGCCATCTGCCGCCACCCACGCCGCCGCCACCACCACCACCACGACCACCGCCACCACCACGACCTCACAGTCTGAAGCACAGTCAGCAGGGACGCAGCCCACCACGCCGCCTCCTGAGTGCGTACAGCCAGCACCGCTGCAGCCATCAGCTCTGGGACTGGAGCAGCACGGGCGAGTGCGCCTCACCTCGGATGAGGTTATGTTGGCTCCACCTGGCAAAGCAGCGGAAGCAGCAACATCGGCCACTTACTTTGATGTGTCCCTAGCAGCAGTGGAGGGAGTGGAGAGAGCGGAGGGGGTGGTTCCCACACGTGCGCCGCCGTTTGAGTCCCCGGTGCAGCAGTACCTGCGGGGGCTCAAGGAGACCTCACCCACTGGCACGCCCGGCACACCGGCACAACAACAGGAAGAGCACGCCTGGCAGCAGCAGCAGCAGCAGCAGCAAGACCATGTTGCAGCGGAGCCGGGTGTGGGCGCAGCACCAGCAGCGTCACTGGCGGGACTGGAGTCGCAGCAAGGCAACACGCCAGCGGGTGGGGAGACAGGGCAGGTGGGTATCAACCACGTCACTGCTTCTGCTGCCATCGCTGCTGCTGCTGCGGCGGCGACGGCGGCACACACTTCCAAGGCAGGCACCGACACCATCCCTGCTGAGGTGGTGACTGCAGCTCCACCCACCCGTCCAGAACAGGATGCGCAGGCTGGTGAGGGAGGCGGCGAAGCAAGCACGGTGTCAAAGCCCCAGTCAACCCCCACCCCCACCGCCGCAGCCTCGGATGCTACCAACGGTGCTGGTGATGCGAAGGGCGCGACCCGTGCACCAGGTCCCCAAGGAGAGAGGGAAGTGCCGTCAGGCACGGTCAGCGTCCCAGCCACATCTCCCAACAGCACAGCCGCCGCCAGACGCAAATCTCCACCCAGCAGCGCAATCAGCACCACACCCACACCTGCCCTCAGCAGCACAGCTGCGGCAGAGCCCAACAGCACACCCACCTCACCAGCACCCGAGCCATCCCACGCCCACACCACCCACTGCACTCCCGCCCACGCCCCTCCCGCCCTGGCCTCCCCTACCGCAGCAGCAGCCGGCGCCAGTGCAGCAGCAGCAGAGGCACGCATGAGCTGTGATGGCGGCGGGCTGTCAATCGGCCCCTCCCAGGCATCCGTTGCCACAGCTCCCTCGGAGTGCGCGCCCCTCCAAGTGCGACCCGACCTCCCCGCTCTCTCGCCCTCCCTCGCGCCACCACCAACGCCCCCCCTGGCCCTACCACCCTCACAAGCCCTGATTCCCATGGCAGTCACCACCCACCCACCACCCCAGCACGTCACCGGCGCAACACCCATCTCCTCCATTACACCCACCAAGTCCATTGCACCCACCAGGGCGCTTGCACCCGTGTTTGCCACTGGTGGCACACCAGCACCGCCCGCAGCAGCCCCGCGGAACACCCACATGCACAGCGCCAGCCCTCCTAGCAACGCCTCTCAGCAGCATGCCGGCGACGTGCTCTGCGCCAGGCCTGCAAGGCACAGCCGCACCCCCGGCGTGCGTGTCAACCGGGCCACATGGCGGCCGCCCAGAGCCCGGGCGCTTGCTGCCGTCGCCGCCTCAAACAATGCATCGTTCGCTGGTCCGCACGCTGGGGGGCCCGGGAGCAGCGTCAGCATCCTCCCGCGTTCGTACGCTGGAGGGAGGACCCAGGTGCCCTCCAAGCGGCAGCGCACCAGCAGCCTGGGTGGGGCACCACCATCCGCACCTGCCAGTGGGGCGGGTGGGGCACCAGTGCCATCATGGGCAAGTGGGTCTGGCATGGCACCACGTTCCCCAAAGGAGGCACATGCCCTGCAGCCGTCAACGCAGCAGCTGCAGCAGCAGCAGACATCGGCAGCTACGCGTCGCCGCACTACGGAAGCGTGGCCGGTACTCCTCCCGCCCATGCAGGTGAGAGCGTTGCGAGAGCCTGCTCCATGGCTGTGGGCGCGTCTGCAGGGTGGCCTGCCTGCCAGCCACAACTTTGGCGTTGCCACTCCTTCGCTCCGGCCAGGCTAGTGATCTTCCTCACTGCAGATCGTCTGCTGCTGTGCCGCCGTGACGGGCCGTCCTGGCATGCAAGCAGCACGCGCATCCCACATGCTATGACTCACCTTTCCTCCCATCGTCCCGCACCTGACCCTCAGGAGCCGCCCGCTACCACCTCCTCCTGGAGCGCGCTCCCACACACCCTGGCGCCGCTCGCGCCTTTACAGCCAGCGCCCATGGACGACTCTGCTGACCTGCCCACCCCACACAGCCTGCCGTCGCCCTCGCCCTCACCCTCACCTTCAACCCAGCCCACCCTCACAGCCCGCACCGTCCGCACCCGCTCCTCACGCCTCCCTCGCGCTCCTTCAGTGCACACGTGCCTCCCCGATCCACCTGGCTCACCCCGCAGCAGGCTGCCCAGGCCGCCACTCGCCCGCCGTAACACACACAGCACACACAACACGACGCCCAGGGCGGACCGCAGCCGCCCACACACGCACGCCTCCTCCAGGCTCACCTCTCCTCTCACTTCAGCATCTGCAGGAACAGCACCATCAGGAGCAGCAGCAGCACGCAACCCAGGTGCAGCGGGAGCCCACAGTGGCCCACCGTCAACAAGACAAGCGACAGGGCCTGGCAGACTTTCCGGCGGCTTAGGCCAGTCAAGGCGGCGGAGCACTGCTTTGGCCTTTGGCAGCAGCAGTCCTCGGGCGGTGGTGCCCGAGTCGCCGCGTGGCTTGTCGCCTGCCACAAGCGGGAGGCTCAGCAGGGCGGGTAGCGGCGTGATGGGACGGCAGGCGGGGGGCCTTGGGCTGGTGGCAGCAGCGGGGCAGGGCAGCAGGCGCGCCAGTGCTGATTTGACTGTTGCTGGGCGTGATGCTTCAGTGGGACTAGGTCCGCAAGGTGCGGACGGCAGCAGTGGCAGCAGTGGTAGCGTGCCTGCTGTGAGCGGTGGAGGCCTGCTAGGATGAATAGTGCTGTGGGCGGCACGCAGTGAGCTTGGAATGTGACGCGGATTTCCGGATGGGTTGATGTATGTGCATGCTTGCTTGTAGCGCGCCGTCTGCACGGGCAACTGTTTGTCATGTTCTGCCAGTACTTGTGCTCACTACCTGGCCGGCCCCAAAAGGCGATGACGCTGCGTGCATCTGCGCCCCCAGGGCTTGCTGCTCGAGAGAGCGCGCTTTGCTGCTTCCGGCGTAGATACTCAACGCTGGCTGTCACGAGCTCTGCAGGTTACGTCGCAAATCCCATTGCAACATCAATGCCCACAACAGAGTCACTGTGAGTCTCTGACGGAAACCGAAACCGGGCGCAGCATCGCAGGCTGCCCAAGTGGCAAGGCACATAGGCAAGACAGTACCCCCAAAGCCATGCCGCACAGTGCCTTGGTGGCGGGCAGGTGAGCTTCTTGTGCGGCGCATCACCCGGTCGAGAGTGCATCCCTGCAGAGGCGCACCTGCTGCTCCTACATCAGATCAAGTCGTCCAGATTTCAGTCGTTACCCCAGCCCCCCGCCCCATCAGACTCTGCTCGCTGGCTCTCTCTCCCTGCACTGCACGCAGCACTGCACACACAGACCTGCTACCACGGAGCCGTTCCCAAACATCAAAAACAACTATCATCTACTTGACGCCAGCAACCTGCATCGCTGCGCCTCACTGACGCCACGCCATGGCTAATAAAAGCAGGGCTGCGGCTCGCCGCACCTGCACTGCCACCACCCAAGCACTGCCACGGCTTTGCTCCGCGGCTGGCAGCAACGCCTCCCGCCACCTTGTCATCAGAGCACACATGAGTCCACACGCCGTGGCGGCTGCCAGCGGCTGGTTTGACGCCAGCAGCACGACCGCGCGTGGAAAGCAAGCCACCACGCCTCCCATGCGTCGTGGTGGCAGCAGCACTGACGGGAGCGCCACGCCACACGCAGCTCATGCCCACGAGCACGTGCTCCAACACACGAGAGAGGAGAGGGAGGCGCTGAAAAGGGAAAAGCTGCTTGCTTGCACAGGTGCGGGTGACCTCCCCACCCCGGGCTGTGTGCCCGCGCCCCGTCACGTCCGGTGCAGCCACACGCCCCGGACCACCTATGGAGTCCACGCTGCCTCACGTTCACGTGCGGTGGCGCACGCAGTGCGGTGCAGCCACAAGCCCGCCGCCTCACGTTCATGTGCGGTGCAGCCAAACGCTCACTGCCTCACGTTCACGTGCGGTGCAGCACGCAGTGCGTGCAGCCACACGCCCTGGAGTCCGCGCCTCACGTTCACGTGCGGTGCAGAACGTGCTCGATCTGCTGCAGCGCCCGCTGCCCCAGGGTCGCGTGCGGTGCAGCCACACGCCCGCTGCCTCACGTTCACGTGCGGTGCAGCACGTGCTCGATCTGCTGCAGCGCCCACAGCGTCTCGTTGGCCTGCTCCGAGGTGCGGCACCGCTGCACAATGTTGTCCCAGTCGCGGTTGGGGGACTCCTTGAGCACAGGGCCCACGTCCTGCAGGTGGGCATGGTGCATCAACGCGTGCGTGCGCGTTTGGTGGCGTGAGCGTGTGGGAAGTGCAGCCATGGGGCGTAGCATCCACTGACAGCTGTCCACACAGCAGACTCGCAGCTGCTGGCCCTGTGCAAAGCAGCAGGGCTGTGTGGCGAGCGGGCTGGCATCAGTTGGCTGGCTGGCTGGCGAGAACCGACGCACCGGCATGCAGCTGCAGATGTCTCCGAGCAGGTTGATTGCGTTCTTGGCCACGTCGTCCTCCTCGTCATTTGAAGCTGCTGCGGGTAGCAGGTCAAGGGCAGACGAATGACGGCACATGAAGACGACAAAACGGAAGAAAGCTGCGCCGTAGCCATCGTAGGAGCGTGCTTGCCAGCTTGAGAGCACGCACGCACACATCAGAGGCAACGAGACTCTGCCAACTCAAGGCATGAGTGAGGCAGGTAGGAGGCCGCTGCACCAGGGCAGGAGCTGACGCCGCAATGCTTCAGCACATGGTTGCTTTGCTGTCAGATTGCTCAAGCCCGCTCTGCCGCATAGTGCGCTCACCACTAGGGTCCAGCTCGGCACCAATGCTGCTGAGGAACTCGAGGATGGCGGGCACCTCGCTGCGCAGGCTCTGCGAGGCCTTCTGCCCCAGGCCCTGGATGATGCCAGAGTAGGCGTCGATGATGCCGCCGCGCAGCAGATTGTTGTAGTCCAGGTAGTCCAGGTCTGCGCGGGGCAGCAGCGCACAAGCAAACATGCAGTGCACGCGGTGGCGCAAGTACACAGCGAGCTCACATACAGGAGAGCGCACGAGGGCCACGATGGTGCTGGCAGCAAACAACAGTCGTGAGCTTCATGCACACTCACCGCGTAGCTTGGCTGACTCGACGCTGAGCGACATGGCCTGCCTCAGCACGCGCAGCACCGCATCCAGGTACTTTTCAAACCGCTCCTCGGTGACGAGCGCAATGTCGCCAAAGCTGCTCAGAATCTGCGGCTTGATGGTGCGGTGCACGTCCTCCCTGCGAGCGACGGGCATCGGCATCGCGCAGCGAACGAAACGCTGGGCCACAGAGCTCTGAACAGGACAAGACTGTGCTGGACAGCGCGCACACACTGGCTGCAGACTGTTGTTGGCTAGGAGTGGCTAATGCTCAAGCGCCACACTTCATTCTTCTGCTGCCCATACTCAAGTGCCGATCCTCTCAACAAGTGCACGCATGAAGCACGCCTCTCCACACACCTGCCCAGGTTGGTGATGAGGATGCTCATGATGTCGTCGCAGTAGGGCAGGATGGCGTCCTCCACCGCGCGCGTCAAGTCGCCCAGCACGCCCACCGTGGTGCTGCACACCTGTGGAGGCGGCGGCGCAACAACAGCCACGCAGTGTTCAGGACGGTTTCGCTGGCGGTGCAGCACTGCGAGCCACACCCACCGCACCACTGTGCAGGCAGGTAGGTGGCGTGGCAGGTGATCCAGCGAAGCGGAGCTGGTGCTGCGGGGCCCGTGCATGTATGCTCCGCACCGACACACTCCAGATGGCTAGACCCACCTGGACCTCCTTGTAGTTTGTGAGCCCTGTCCGTAGGTACGGCATGAAGGTGGGCATGTACTTGATGAACTGCTTGCCCAGCGCGTACAAGAACGGGCTCACCGCCTGCAGCACATAAGCGAGCGCCCACACACATGTTCGTGTGTGGCCTGGGCTGTGCTCGTGCTCGCTGCACGGCTGTCCAGTTGTGGCGCACGTGTGCCTCCCTCGCCAACAGCGAGCGTGCACGAGAGCGAACGTGCAACTACGCCCGCGCCACTCGCAGCTGATCTTTTGTGACGACTGCAGCATCGTGACACCTGGCGTGAACGCCATGCAATGATGATAATGATGATTACTCCTGCTGCGTGGACCACACTCACCTGCATCGCGTCCTCGTGCACCGTGCTGGCGTTGCTGCTGAAAACACGCAGGATGGTCTCCATGATCTGCGCCCGCACACACACACGATGCGTTGCTTGGTAACAGGCTGCAAGCTGTCATGTACGTGGCTCCCTGCACTGCACCACAAACGCACTGGTAGCGCCCAGGTGCAACTCACGCTGTCTGCGGGCGGCAGCACCGCCACCTTGGCGTCCTCCTCCTCAATGAGCTTGCGCAGAATGACCTGCAGCACGCCGCACAGCTGGCCCTGCACCTCGGCCTGCTTCTCGCGCAGCTCGGCCGTGGTGGCCTGCATGTCGAACGTCGCGTGGATCTTGGCAAGGATAACCTGCAGGCACGCACGTTCAGTAAGACATAGTTTTGCAGCCGCGCACTGCTTGCTTTGCAACCGTGCACTGCCTGCGACCCAGCCCTTGCTCAAGGTCTTGAAACACAGCGCTGTTATGAAGCCACCCAGGTCTCACCACACGGCACACCTGGGCCCGTCAGCATGCCCTCGTGCTCACGTGGCTGCGTGCGTGGCTGCGTGCGAGCCGCCCTGCCTCTCTTCCCTCCACAAGCACCACAGCTGGATGATCATGCCAGCCGTTGGCATGTCGCCCTACGCAAGCAGCTCTCTCTCCCACCAGTCAAAGCCCCCTCACACCTGGATGAGCTGTGCCACCACGTCGAGCGTGTCGCGGCTGGCCGCCCGCACCAGGTCGTTGATGGCCTCAAACGCGCTGATCTGCACCATGGCGTGCTCAAAGTTGGCGTGCGCCTGGGCGCACTGCAGCAGCGCCGCAATGGCGTCCTTGAAGAAGGGCGACATGAGTGAGGTGCCGCCTGCGGCGCAGGAAGCAAGCAACATGTACACATGTTTGTGGGCACAGACAAACCAGCACAAGCAAGACGAACAGAAAGGGAGACGTCAGAGAAGTGGCCCCTGCAGTGCACAGCCCGCCCCTAGCTAGCCTCACCTTGGCTGGTCTTGAATCCTTCCGCCAGCTGGCACATGGCGCAGCACACGCGGTAGACAATGTGCGGCTGCTCCTTGAGGCCGTCCAGCAGCACCGTCATGATGTGCGGCAGCGTGTCGGAGCTGATGATGGGCGGCTCGATGGTGTGGTCGTGCAGGAACTCAAACATGCGGCCAATGGTCCACGCCGTCGTGTCCTTGACGTGAGGGTGGGGGTCTTGCTGCGAGCGCCAAAGGAACGAGGTGGTCACGGAGCTCAGGTTGCGGGAATGCCAAAGGAAGCAGGTGGTCAAGGAGCACAGGTTGCCGCGTGCCAATATTTTGCTGTTGCTGGTGACCGCTACAAACCAGAGGCCGCGTGCGGGCGAACAGGGTGAGCGTCGTTCGAGGCGCCTGCTGTTTCTGCACCGTTTTAAGCGCCCAGGCGCGCGCCAGAGCCACCCCACCCGGATCGTCCAGCATGCTCTCCTCCAGCTCTCCTCCACCATTACCATCCGAACCACCCTGGTCTGCTGCACGTGTCCGCTGCATGTCCGCTGTGCACGCTCCCCTTGCACGTGCTGCTGGCTGCGCGCACCTTCATGGCCTGCAGGAGGTAGCCCAGCGCCTGCTTGATGGTGTCCTTGAAGCACGAGGGGTCCGGGCCGTCCAGGATGAGGCCAAAGGCCAGTGTGGCCGCCTCGCGGTACCGCCAGTCCTCTGGGCGCGTGTTCTTGCTGATGTTGGCCTGGATGAACGGCATCACCTGCGCACACGCCAGCCAACAGGCCACCGCGCGACACTTGTGAGTACACCTGCTGATCCACACGCATGCCATCCCTGCTTGTGCATGCCACCCTGTGCCCGACTGCTGCTGGCACCATGCTGCCCGGCGCCTCCCGACTCTGACAACTCCTGCTCCTGCTCCTGTTTGCGCACGGCCTGGCCTGACGACAATCCTGCAGCAAGCTGCTCCTCCTCTCAGCGCTTGTCCGCCCGCGCCCGCCAGCTGCGCCCCTATCCAAAACAGCGCGTCTGCAGACGCACCAGCGGCACGATTGCGTTGCCCGTGACCTGCGCCGCCAGGCCCAGGCACATGCCCGCCGCCACCGACAGGTTCCACGTGGTGGGGTCCTGCTCCTGGCCCTCCTCCTGCTTGATGAGCTGCTCCAGCAGGATGGGAACCAGGTGCGGCGCTGCCGCCTGCATGAAGTTGTGGCAGGGCGTGGCCGGGTCGCCCTCGGCAAGGATGTCCAGCTCCTCCTCGCAAATCGTGTTCCAAAACTCGAGCGCCTGCGGGCACACACGGGCGGCACACGAGGGCACACGCACGCACGTAAGGTTGAGAGATTGATGTGCGTCGCGGTTTAGCGCGGAGGCGTTGAGCATCAGTGGAGCACCCGCGGCTGGTGGCTGCAGCAACAGCACGGCTGCGCAGCAACATGTGCCTCCTGTTCGCCGCCGCGGAGGAACCATCTTCCTTTGCAAGCTGGCCCGCTGCTCCTGCGCTGTGGCTGCGGTCCCGCCGCGTCTGACGGCCTGCGCTGCACCTCTCCCTCCACAATGCGTGGCTGTCCCACTCAGCAAGCTCCGCGCCGCGCTGTCTCTGCAGCCCTGCAGCAGCACCGCACCTGCAGCGCCACGTCCTCCTCGTCCTCCTTGATGGCCTTGACCGTGATGTTGTAGATCTCGGTCATGTACGGCACCAGCTTGGCGTAGTACAGCCCGGCGATCTCGTGCATGCACTCGAACGACGCCACGCGGATGCGCAGCTCGCTGGCCTGGGTGCCCTGGCACACCACCTGCGAGGGCAAAAGCATGGCAGACATTGTTGTGTGCCTGTTGGCTCAGGGTCCCGACCGGCCCACTGGTCCCGCCGCCAGGCCGGCCCCTCGCCCGCGCCACCCTCGGCCCTTTCCCCGCTGCCCCCCTCCCACCGCGCGCACGCACCTGCATGATGTAGTTGCGCTCCTGGTCGTTCTCGAAGTTGTGCTGCGCGAACTCGATGGCGTTGCCGAGCGCGATGGTGGCGGCGAGGCGTGAGTCGGCGGGCTCGGTGGCGCCCATGCCCGCGACGACGGCGGTGAGGATCATGTTGATCTCCTGTGGCTGCAGCACCACCTCCTCGATGAGGTTCATCTCCTCGCACACGTAGCCCATCGCCTCGAGCGTGGCCTGGCGGGTGCCGGTGTTGACGGGCTGCGCGCTCATGTTGGCCAGCAGCGCGGGGATGAGCTGCGGCCACTCGCGGCGCGGCAGGTCGATGGCCGCGACCTTGGCCAGCACCATCGCCGCCGTGTGCCGCACGTCCGTCGTCTCCGAGGGCAGCGTCGCGAGCAGCGCGTCGCGCACGGCCTGGCGCAGCGCGGGGTCGAGCTGCGTCCAGAGCGCGTGCAGCTCGCGCTTGCGCGCGTCCACCTTGGCGTCCAGCGCGTTCTTGAGCACGATGCCGGCCAGGCGCCGGGAGTCGGCCGGCTTGCTGGCGTTCGACAGCTCCGCCGACATCGACGCGATCAGCGACGGGTAATTGCTGGCCTGCAGCTGGCGGATGTGCTCCTCGGCCTGGGAGCGCACGCCCTCGTCATGGCTCTGCGCGGCCAGCAGCACCTGGGTCACCTCCACGAGCGCCATCCTGGTCTGGTGCCGCTGCTGAGTGGTGTGGCGGGCTGCTGCTGCTGCTAGTGGAGAGGGAGCAGAGGCGGCTGCAGAAGAAGAATGCTGCTGCTGCTGCTGCTAGTGGTGCTGCTGCTGCTCCAGCTGCTGCAGAGCTAGCAGGTGTGGTGCCTCCTGTCTGGGGCAGGTGCGCCTCAGCGGTCGAACTCGAAGGGCCGCCCGCGGAAGGAGTCCTCTCTCACGCTAGGCGATGCTGCTCAGCATAGCACGCCCGGCTGCTCGTGTGCGGGGGGAGGTGGCGCCTCCTGCAGGTTCAAGCGCTGCAGCAGAACGTGCAGCCAGCACAGAGCCTGGTGGACACCACTCAGCGGATTGCAGAGCTGCTGGCTGCACGCGTGCTGCTGGCCGTGCACGGGAGCTCGCGCTGTCGCGCACGAGCGAGCGAAGATCGCGTGGCGCCAGAGCCTCACCTCTGCCGTGCCTCTGGCGGTGCCCGGACGGTGCCGCTGTAGTCAGTACGCGTGCAGGCTCTGATCCACTTGCTGAGGAGAGGACTTTTCTCTCCCCCCTCTCCCAAAATCCCCATGCGACTTCGGGCTTGCGGCGAAGTGCGAGCAGGAGCGCTGGGCGTGCCCAAAGAGCGAGCATGGCGGACGCGGATGACATCGTGTTCTTCGCCAGGCCGCACAAGAAGGCCAAGAAGCAGAAGGCCGCGAGTGCTCCCGACGTCGGCGAGCACAAGGCGCCGTCGGGCAAGCAGCAGGCCGTGAAGGGCCAGCAGCAGCAGCAACTGCACGCTGGCAACGGCCTTGTGAGCTCCCAGGCCAACCAGCAGCAAGGCAGCAAGGGGCGGGTCGCCAAGCCGCAGCAGGACAATGACGCCGCGGAGCAGCAGCAACATGGAGAGGCGCGGCAAGGCGTGACGGACTCTGAAGGCGCAGGCCCAGGTCCAGGCAGCGACTTGGACGCAGCGGCAGCCCCAGCCAAGCGTCAGGCGCAGCGCCTGGCGGACCTGGCCGACGACAAGGCCACCTTCAAGTCGCTGGGCCTGTCAGAATGGCTGTGCTCTGTGTGCCAGAGCCTGGGCATGCGCAAGCCAACGCAGGTGATGGTCCTACAGTGGTGCTGCTGGCTGGCGCTGGGTGGCGGTCACGCAGAGCACTGAGCAGTGTGTGGCGCATGTGTGTGGCCGCAGGTGCAGCAAGGCTGCATCCCTTCTGTGCTGGCGGGCAAGGACGTGATTGGCCTGGCGCAGACGGGCAGCGGCAAGACAGCGGCGTTCGCCCTGCCCGTGCTGCAGCTGCTGGCCCAGGACCCCTTTGGCGTCTTTGCGCTCGTGCTCACGCCCACCAGGTGAGGCACGGAGAGGCAGCCACCCGCAGCTGAACACCTTCAGCCCACCACGTTTGTGTGGACGGACCCACTCAGCGTATGACTGAAGCCAGCGCTGCCGGTGCCGCTGCCACCATGACGCACGCCGTGCCCATGTCCTTGCGTGCCCACGGTGCAGGGAGCTTGCCATCCAGATCAGCGAGCAGTTCCGCGCGCTGGCGGCGGGCATGACGTTCCGCGACACCGTGGTGATTGGCGGCGTGGACATGCAGGCGCAGGCCAAGGACCTCTCCCGCCGCCCGCACGTGGTGGTGGCCACGCCGGGCCGGCTCAAGGTGAGGTGCGACAGGTGTTGGGGCAACACGGGCATCAGGGCATGGCTCGTGGTCATTGGCACGCAGCAGGGCACGCTCTGCGGGGCGCTGCTGCTGCTGCCGCTGCCCGCATGGCATGGCGAATCGCAGCGTGCCAGGGGCTCACCATGCCCGTAACGCGTGCGAATGCTGGCGCTTGCGGGTGCATGCGTGAATTCAACGCAGGGCCTGATGGATGCTGACGCGACCCTGGCCGCCGGCTTCAAGCGCTGCAAGTTCCTTGTGCTCGACGAGGCGGACCGGCTGCTGGACGCCAACTTTGAGCGGGACCTGCGGGGCATCCTGGCTGTGAGTAGTGCACTCTGCGCACTGACTCTGTGTCCGCTGGCGACGGCAACACAGCATGGCAACTCGTTGCCACCAGCACGCCACTGTGTTTCCCGCCACTGTTGGATGTGGTGGTTGCAGGTGCTGCCGCCGGGCGAGCAGCGGCAGACGTTGCTGTTCAGCGCCACCATGACTCAGGCGCTCATCCGCCTGCAGGAGGCAGCGCTGGACGACGCCTTTGTCTTCCAGGTGAGCAGCTAACTGGGGCATGGCCAGCAAGACCAGGCAGTGCGCGGGCTGTGACGGTTGATGGAACGCTGCTGAGCATACATTGTAGTGGGTGGCGGCGAAAACCGCACAGCAAGCGGCAACCAGTGGCGAGAATGAATGGCAACAGTCTGGCAATGGCAGGCACGGGAGGGCGTACCAATGTGCCAGCAACCAGTCAGGCTTGAGTTGAACTGTGCGCCGCACTGCAGGCGTACGAGGGCCTTCAGACTGCCAGCACGCTCAGGGAGCAGTTCCTGCTGGTGCCAGCAAAGGTCAAGGAGGTGTACCTGGCGCACTTGCTGGGGCGGCTGGAGGAGCTCAAGGTGAGCAGATTGAGGCGGGCTGCTTGTTGGGCTGCTTGTTGGGCTGCTTCTTGTTGGGCAGCTTCTTGTTGGGCAGCTTCTTGTTGGGCTGCTTGTCAAGCCGCCTCACACTGCTTGTCACAGTGGGCGAGGTGCATTTGCCAAGGCACAACAGGCAGGGAGCTGCATGCGCCGTCAGGTGTTGAGGCGCAGACTTGGTTGCCACCGTTGGGCCATGTGGCGTGCGCGTGGTGTGTGCAGGTGCGCAGCGTCATGATCTTCTCGTCTACCTGCAAGGGCTGCGCGCAGCTGGCGGCGGTGCTGCGGGAGCTGGGCCTGGCCTGCGCTGAGCTACACTCGGGTGAGTGGGAGGGCGGTCCCTTTGCAGGCAGGTGCTGCGCGTGGCACGGGTCTGATGGACTGGGCTGACGCTGCATGCCCGTCCTGCTCGCTGCGCCGACGCCACACAATGCGCTGTGTCCCTGCCCGAGACCCGGGACTTCACTTAAGCAGTATGAGACCTGTGACTTTCCTTACTTAGCTGTTGGTGCATACTGGCTCTCTGGCTTGTGCCCTCTATTTGCTGGGCGCGCAGGTCAGCCCCAGAAGCACCGTCTCTCAGCGCTGGCCTCGTTCAAGAGCAGCGCCGTGCGCCTGCTGCTGGCGACGGACGTGGCGAGCCGCGGCCTCGACATCCCCACCGTGGACCTGGTGGTCAACTTCGATCTTCCCTCCCTTGCCAGGTGTGCGGCACGCCCTTGCTGACGGTCTTGAGTTTGGAGGGTCTGATGCCCGGCTGCCTGTGGGCAGCGCTGACGCCCGTTACCCTAGCCTTAACCCTAGCGCTCGGGGGAATAGGGCTTAGCCTAGCGACTGATGCGTAGTCTTAGCTGCGTGATTTGTTGCACATCGGGGGCACCGTGGCGCTAACCCAGGGCAGTGTGGTCAGGTCAACCCCAGCACTGCACTGCACTGCATTGCACTGCTCCTTCTCCTTCGCAGCGACTACGTTCACCGCGTGGGCCGCACGGGTCGCGCTGGGCGCGGCGGCTGGGCGCTGAGCCTGGTGACCCAGCACGACGTGCAGCTGGTGCACGCCATCGAGGCGCTGGTGGGCCACCAGCTGCAGCCCTATGAGGTGGACGAGGCCGCCGCACTCAAGGGTCTCAGCAAGGTGAGGAGTGGGCAACTGCGCGGTTCGCCGCGCCGCTCTTCCGCCATCGCCACGTGCGTAGCAGGTCGTTTGCCGATTCCAGATTCTGCCGCTTGCTGCACCAGGGCTGCTCCAAAGGACCTTGCTGTCCGCGCGCACCACTAGGGGGCCGCCGGGGGGGCTGGGGAGTCCAGGTTCCTGTGCGTGATGATGATTATCTATGCTCATCTGCTTGCCAGAGATGGCCGCGTCAGATGTAAAGCTCGACACACACACACACACACC
>QAXK01001462.1:0-10561 GCA_004335735.1 Chlorella sp. KRBP
GTGTGTGCATGTCGATGTTTGCATCTGTTAGGGCACCTCGGCGGGGCCGGAGCCCAACTACCAGGCGTGTGTGTGCGAGTGGAGCGGCTGCAGCCCAAGCACGCAAGCACATTTCCTTAGAGTGCCACCACACACCTAGTGTGCACCCTGCGCCGCGTGCAGGTGACAGTGGTGCTGACAGTGCTGCTGGTGCCTCTGGTGCTGGCGGCACTCAACATCCCCCAGGCGCTGGGATTGTACGACTTCGACAGTGCCAACTTCCCCTACCCCTAGGGTTAGGGTTAGCTCCTCAGATGCCGGGTTAGGATTAGGGTTAGGGTCCGCTTCCTTCGCTGCGCTTCCTTATCGCTTAGCAAGTCCCATTTGCATTGGTTAGTCGCGCAACAGACTGCACGGAATTCGGGGGTGTCGTCCCTTGCCCTTATTATTCGCCCTCCTGCGTCCACGAGTCGCTGGTGGGCCACCAGCAGCGTGCACCGTGGCCAGCTCTCTCTTGGCTCTACACGACGCCTGCGTGTGGGCTGTGTGCTGCTCAGGACCTTGGGAGCTCAACTGGTGCTGACCGTTCACTTGCTCGTTGAGGTTGCGTTGCTTGCAGCGATGCAAGCGACGCGCATGATGAGGCAGGGAGGCGCGCACGGGAGCGTTTCAGTCATGGAAAACCTATATATGATTAGATTCGGGATGAGTCGGATGCATGGGCGTGGTGATGTGGTCGGGCCGCCACGACCAGGATAGCAAGCAAACAAGGCCATATACCAGGCACCAGCCCAAGAGTGCTGCCTCGTCAGTCATGGACGTCGCACTGCAACGCATTGCGACATGACACGCGGTGTGCGTGTTCCACCACGCACAAGGGGCTCTGCCTGGTTCCGTCAGTGCAGCAGGCGCGCCACCGCCGTGGCCTTCCACCCGCACGCCGCGTCCGCCGCCGGCTTGAGCGCCGCGCCGACAAAGCCGTGCTGCCGCAGCATGACGCCTGTGAGGGTGGTGCCGGGCCGCCCCCGCACCTCCACCTCGGCCAGCACCGTGCGCAGCACGCCCTTGGCGGCGGCAACGGACCCAGACACCTGCGCACGGGACAACACATCCCGTTTGTGGGCCTTCGCCTTTGGGGCATCTGTGCAGCCATCTCTAGCAGGCTGCGGCAGCAGGCCCAGACACCTGTGCACGGGACAACACAGGCACGCTGCTTCGCCTTTGGGGCTTCTGTGTGGCTGTCATCTGTGGCAAGCACATGGTGCAAAAAGCCGTGCTCGCCGTGCTCTTCTGGGAAGGCACGGTGAGTTGGATCGTGTGCTTCCCGGCTGCATGACCGCCCACGCGTTGGATGTGAAGTGCGTACCACAGCAGCAGCAGCAGCGGCAGCAGCCGCCGCCGCCTTGTGGTAGCGCACAGCGCAGCTACGTGTCACCCGCGCACCAAACACACCGTGCTGCCTTGGTTGATGCGGCTTGAAGCCCCGTTTGCAAGCTGCACACACAGCGGCCTGGAAGCCCCGTCTGCAAGCCTGACACATGCACACACACACCTGGAACACTGCGCTGAAGGCCACGGGGCTCCCACACAGCGCCGCCAGCGTGGCCCCTGCCGGTGACTGCGGCGCTTGCGGTGGCGGTGGTGCTGCTGGCGGTGGTGTTGCCGCGCCCTGCTGCTCCCCAGGTGCTGGGGCGGGAGGGGCAGGAGGAGGCGGTGGAGGGAGCGGGTCGGCGTGAAGTTGCCACCTTAGGACGCGGCGTGAGCCATCCATGGTGGCACCGGGGGGGCGGGTGCGGGCGGGCAGTTCGAAGAGGGTGGGCACGTGGAGCTTGAGGTCTAGGCCTGCATGGAGGGGGGAGGAGATTAGGGTTTGCGCAGGGGTCAGTCGGCGGGGTGGCCGACGCTATAATGTAAGGTAGCGAGGTGGGTCTCAAGGCGTGGTTGCAGGGCCCCACTCCTGCCCTCCCACTCCACTGCCAGTGCCACTCCTGGAGCCATTCCACTCGCCACTCCTCCACTCGCCACTCCAAGGATGGTGGGGACGCTGCCAACACTCTCTTATGCAGATGCTGCCGCCTTCCACACAGTTTGCCCCCTGGCACGCCTCACCTGCCACAGCCAATGCTGCCGCCTTGAACACAGTTTGCTCCCTGGCACGCCTCACCTGCCACGGCCAGAGGTGATATGCGCTGGTCCAGCTGCAGCTGCACGCCCAGCATGACGGCCGTGCCCTGGCTCTCCCCTTGCGGCGAGGGCAGCACGGAGGCGGACAGCGTGACCTGCAGGGGGGGACGCCACCCGGGGGCCAGCTGGGACTGAAGGGGGACGCCGTACCTGCGGGCGAGTACATGAGTGAGTGAGAGAAAGAGAGTGTGAGGGAGTGAGTGAATGAGTATGCGGGGGGCAGGGCTAGGACTGAAGGCGGATGCCGCTTCTGCGAGTGACTGAGTGAGTGGGAAAGAAAGGGTGATTGAGAGGGTGAGAGAGCGAGGAAGTGAGTATGCGGGGGGCAGGGCTGGGACTGAAGAGGGGCTTGCCGTGCCTGGTCGTGCGCCTGGAATTCCAAGCGGCCTAGCAAGAGGCATGTGTTTGGACGTGTTGGGGGCGACGTGAGCAAGCATGCGTGTGCGTTCATGGCATGTAGACTGTAGACACTGAAGCTACAGTGTCTCTACAGTCTACTGTAGCGCCTGTCACGCAGTGACGAGGCCAGTGCAAAACATGTTGCAGAGTCTGACAGAACCTCTCACCTCAGCACCACAGGCGAGAGCAGCCCCCTGGCCACGCGCACGTCCAGGCTGAAGGGCTCCAGGTCGGCCTCGCCGCCCGCGTCGCTGAACCCCGGCGCAACCACGTACCCCATGGGCCACCCCGGCAGCACCGCAGACCCTAAAACCCTCGCCGCGCCCACCGCCGCCCTGACCGCCCCCTCGCCTATACACGCTGCGCTGATTGCCGCGTGTTGCTGCTGCTGCTGGTGTGGCGGCGGGAGGGCCAGGGCGAAACCGACGGCGGGAAGCTGCGCGGAAGGTAGCTCGTGGCTGCACGTGACCTCCCCATGCAGCGCCGCCCTGACGAGGGTTGAGCCGCGGACCTCGGCCTTCCAGGTCTCGGTCAGGCGCAGCAGGGGTGTGGCGGGGACGGGGGGGGGAGGGTAGAGTGCGCCGGGGGCGGCTTGGGCGTCTTGTTGGGGGTCCTTGGCGGCGGGGGCCAACTCGCCCTCGACGAATGCAAACGGGTCCTCGCCCTTTTTCGCCTGCAGCATTACACATACGCACCACGCGCCACCTTCAGCTTCAGGTCAGTGCGGGCCCCTGCAGATATGAAGTGCCGTAGGGATCACATCAACACAGAGAAATAGCCACGCCACGCCCTTCTTGGCCTGCAGGGGCGTACACGCACGCGCGTACGTGCCTCACGTCTTGTGCAGCGACCTGCCTGCTGTGCCAAGCCGCCATACCCGGCTGACATGCAACGAAACGAAACGCAACGTGCCACCCAGCTTCAGGTCAGAGAGAGCCCCTGAAGATGTACAGTAGTGCCGTAGGGATCTGCACAGGAGGAAGCCAGCCTAACGCTGCCTGTGCTGCCTGTGCGTGCTACTGGTGCTCACTGCGTGGGCGCCCCACTGCAAGCGGTCTCTCTCTCCTAACGTACCCACACGGTAGTGTACCGTGGAGCTGCTAGCCATCCCCTGGCGGCAGCGTGCCGCCACCCTAACAACCCAAGCCCTAACCCAAGCCCTAGCCCCATCACCACTCACGTCCTTCTTCTCCTTGTCCTTGTCCTTGACCACGGGCCCCAGCATGTTGCTCAGGTCGTCCAGCATGCCTGCAAGCCCCCCGTCCTTGCCCTTGTTGCGCTGCTCCTGCAGCTGGCCAAAGATGTCGTCCTCTGGCCGGGCTGACGGCATGACGGCCAGCTGGTGCCGCGCCAGGGCTGACACCTGCGGGGCAGCAGGGAACGAGGGAAAGAAGTGAAGACAGGTTTCAGTTGCAAGCGGTAGGCGTGCCAGGCTCGCACAGAGGCGAGCAAGACCACAACTTGTGCCAAGTGGCCATGAGCAGCTGAGCAGAATGCGCTAAAACAAGCCACGCATCTGCACCAGCCACGCACCTGCTTGGCGCCGGTGGAGCCGTCGGTGTTCTCAAAACCTGGCAAGGGCTTGAGAGGGCCCATGGCGTCAGAGGTGGGGAACCCGAGCTGAATGGGCAGCTGGGCCGACTGGCCCGCAAGCGTCCTGCAAGCACGCCACGGGCTAGGCCATCTGGAGATCGTGGAGAATGGGAGCTGGTGCGCCGGAAAGCTCAACCTCGCACCCTCTCACACCACACTGCAGCTGGCTAAGAGAATACGGCGATCGTCTACACAAGCCCTGCGCATCCATCCCAGCATCAACCAACCGCCAACCGCCCTTGCTCACCTCTTGCGGGCCGTGAGCAGCGCCACCGCCGGCCCCCCCGCCACATCCGCCCCCGCCCCGCCGCCGCTGCCCGCCCCCGCCACCGTGGCATCCGCCGCCGCCGCCGCCGCCGCCACCTGAGCCGCCACAGCCTTCTTGCCGGCGCCGTAGACCAGTGCGTCCAGGGCGGTCTTGCCGTCCATGAGGGCTTTGGAGGCGGAGATGGTGCCAGAGGCGTTGGTCACCAGCATGGAGAGGCCCATGTACACCTGCAGGAGTGGTAGCGGGGCGCATGGTGCGCGTTTGGGGAGCTGGGGCAAACAAACGCCAGGATTGCGCACGCTAACCCTGTCCCTAGGTCCGTGTGCTCGGGCTGAATGGTGCTGCTGGCAGTGCGCGGTTGGTGCTGCTGGCCATGCTGCTGCTGCCACTCCTGCGCTTGCTCCTGCAACCTGTCACTGATGGTTGCCGCCGTGCCGTGCCTCACACAGGCCTCTTGTTTCAACCCGCCCTGCCCTCCTTCCCTCGCCCCGCCCCACCCCATCCCACCTCACCTCGTGGAAGCGCTTGCTGAAGCGTTCCAGCGTCACCTCAGGGCTGCGCAGGTCCAACGTCACCACCCGCACCGCCTTCTCCAGCAGGTCCAGGCACGCCAGCGCATTGCTGCCCATGTCGGACACCACCATCACCACCACCTGGCCCACCACGCGGTACGTCACGCGGTGCCTGCATGTGCACACCCCCACGAGACGTGCACGCACGCAGCAACCCAGGTTGCCGAGCGGGGAGGATGCACGTGCCCGCTGTTGCCCCGCCATGGCTACGCCCATTGGCCCAGCGTGCTGAGGTGATGCATGCACGCCATCAGCGCCTCCCGCAGTGGCTGCAAGCTGCTGCCGTTGGTGCTGGAGGTGCGGCACCATTTGACGCGCTCCCGCCGCCGCGCACCTGCTCTGGTTGACATCCAGGCTGCCGCACGTCAATGGCAGGCCAGGGAAGGCAGGTCTGCGACGTCGTGCACGGCATTTGATGCGGCAGGTCTGTGTGCTCTGCTCCAGCTTCCGCACGACTGCAGGAGGACCGAGTCCCACTCACGCGACATCGGCCACGTCGTTGGCGAAGGCGGCCTGCTCGAGCAGCGTGCCCGCTTCAGCTGCTGCCGCGCTGGCGATGCGTGGGTCGAAGCCTTGCCTGCGGGGCGAGGAGCGCTCGCACAAGGTCGATCACCGCGATCTGGCCACGCGCGCTCGCCACAGGGCGCACTGCACGCTGCTTGGCACGTTGTGCGCTGTGCAGAGGCGCGCATCGCCTCTCCATCGGGCTCCTCACGTCTGCACGATGAGGTTCGTCGGCTTGGCCGCGCTGCGCGACCGCACCACCACGCCAGACGACTGGCCCACCGCCATCCTTGCTCTTCTCGTGCGCCAAGCGCGTCTCAAGTACGAAAGTTTTGCAAGCCCTCATGCAAACCCCAGGCATCAGAGACATCAGAAAAAGAGCATGGGAACGCTTGAGGACCCCTCTGGGCATGGGGTGGCTAGGTGCAGGGAAGGCATCAGTCGTCGTCGTCGAACGCACGTCTCCGCTGGATTGTGATCTTTGGCCCCGAGCCGCCGCCCTGCTTCTCGTTGATCTGCTCCAGCAGGCCCACCAGGCGCTCCTCTGACACCTGCACATTGCAGAGCAGGATGGGCACTTGTGTGTCGGCACCTGCCACACCCATCACCGGCCGCACACGTGCGCTCCCTAGCATATTGCGCTAGCAGCAGCTGCAGGTGCATGAGCAGCAGCACCATCCTCGCCTTTTCAGTGAGCTGGCCTCGCTGCGCCATCTGCAGCAGCAGGTTCTCGATGGCGCGTGCCTTTTCCGGCTTGACCAGCGCGATGCGGTTCACTGCGCGGGGCACGGGCGCGGGGCGATGGCGTGGTTGCCTGCAGCCCTGGTGTGGTGCGGTTGCTGTGCCAGGTCGCCTCCCGGTGGACGCCAGAGCCACAGCAACGTCAAACCGGCTCTGCGCCTGACTGCTGTGTGCCCCTGCTCGTCCTCTAAAGGGGGTCTCACACTACGGTATCACCCTGTCACGAATGGAAAGCTCCAGCTCTGTCCCCTCCCAGGCTCCAGCCCTGCCCACTCACGCCGCTCCCGTGCTTCGCTGGTCATGATGGCGGCAAGCATGCCGCGCCGCTGGTCCTCCGCTTGCCTGCACGTGCATGCACACAATCACCACCAGCTGTGTGCCATGCAGCTCGTGCAGCCGCAGCGCAGCGCAGGCTGGGCTGCATTGCCAGATCTGCCGCAATCGCGCCAAGGGGCACCCCAACGGGCCATGTGCTGCTGCTGCTGCTGCTGCTGCTGTGGAGCGCCTCTCTGCTGCTATGGTGCCCAATAGCCCACAGCAGCAGGGCGCCCACGCCCGTGGGACACGACGCGCCCCCGGCGCGCACCTGCGCTGCTCCTCTTGCTGCTGCTGCTCCTCCTCCGACGCTGGCATGTTGCCACCCTGCGCATGATGCACCAGCACCAGGCAGAGAGTTGAGAGGAGCCGCGTCTCGCGCACTGGCCGCGCCCAAAGTCCCGACGCGCACCCCCTGCTTCGCCATGAGCTCCGCCATGCGGCGCTGCCGGATCGCGTCCAGGTCGCCGTCCATCTCGTTTGCTGCAGTGCACAGAGTTGCGCGCTCTCCGCACGGCCCAGGTCTTGGCGGGGCTTGGCCGTCAAGAAGAGGAGAAAGAGAGAAGCAGCAGCAGCACCAGCAGCAGCAGCAAGCACCAGCACACCTGCCCACCAGTGCCTGGGCCAATGGACGCACCTGCACAGGCGCAGCCCGTCGGCCAGGCGCACCCGCAGCAGGAGGCAGAGGAGGATGCGGTCTTTGTGGATGTGGAGAGGTGCGCTCCTGCTTCTGGATGCTCTAGAGACAGCTGCTGGTGCCGGCACGGCCCGCGAGTTGCCGTGCCGTGGCCGCGCGTACCTGTAGCCTGCAGATGAGCAGCCAGCAGCCGCTGGTGGAGGCTAAGCGCAGCACCTGCCCGCGGTGCGGCAAGCGCCAGGCCTTCTATTGCCTGGACTGCATCACTCCCTTGGTTCCGGGCATCCCCCGCCTGGACCTCCCCATCAAGGTGTGCGTTCCCGGGGCAGCCGCGGCAGGTGGTGCGGGGCACTTCCTGGCACATGCCTGCAACCATCAAGTCACCACATCTGCACCGGTGGACACCGCACAGGTGGACATCCTGCAGCACGGGGAGAGCAACGGCAAGGCGACGGGTGTGCACGCTGCGCTCATCGCACCCGACAGCGTGCGCGTCATCAGGCGAGTGGCACGCACCTGGAGTGGCACCCTAGGTTGCACCCTAGGGTGGCAGCCTAGGCTGGCACCTGCTACAGCCTAGGGTTGCACTGCCAAAGCCCAACACAGCACGGTACGATCTGCCTGATCTGGTGATGGTCGCACGTGCTGCAGGCACGCGGACGGCACGTCGCACCACCGCCGGCAGGCACCTCAGGACCTGCCCCTACCTGACTACTCACCGGACGACACGGTCATCCTTTTCCCCCAGGGCGAGGTGCGGGCTCTTGCACCGCGCCCGCCCTGCTCACTTTGCGCCCCTGAGCTTGCTAGCTATCAGCCGGGTGCTCTTGCCATGCGTCGCAACACCACACTTCGTCTTTGGCTTGCGTGCCTGAGTGCTGCGAGACATATGATACGCCCGGTAGTAGGGCTGCGGCCCCGCCGAGGCACCCAAATGCAGATATCGACAAACAAACATCCAAGCAGATCAAGTGACGGCCAAGGAAGTCACCATGAGCAGCCGTGCGTGGGCGGTGCACAGCCCGGCCCCAGGCGCCCTGCACCGTGTTTGTGTCCCTGCGTGCCTGCAGGACACCCCGAGCGTGGGCGCACCCGACTGCCCGCCCTTCAGCCGCGCCTTGGTGCTGGAGGGCAGCTGGCAGAAGGCCAGGGCGCTCATCGCCGCGCACCCCAAGCTGCAGGGCCTGCCGTGCGTCAAGCTGGCGGGGCAGCTGAGGACCATCTACTGGTGAGGGAAGTCGCAGGGGGCGGGGACATGGCACAGTCACGTTGGCGACGCACACACACGCACACATTGCACCAGCGCGCTCTGTGCATGGCCCCTCACCCTGTGCCCTGGTGCCGGTGACACGCACCGTGCCCTAACCCTAGCCCCAACCCTAGCCCACCACCCGTGTGCAGGCGGCGAGGTGCCGGCAGCTTCAAGGGCGCCGTGGACCAGGGCGTGTGCACCATTGAGTGCATCTACCACCTGTGCCGGGCGCTGGACCCTGGGGCGCCCCCGCACCGCTACGATGACCTGCTCTTCCTCTTCACGCACCAAAGGCACGCACTGCAACGCGTGGGTTCGGGTTAGAAGGGAGCAAGGCCACAGCACGCTGGAGGGCGCCTGGGTCGCCCTCACTGCACCTTCCTTGACCTGCAAGTGCCTTCTTGGCTAGCCCTTCCTTTGAGGCTCCTTCCTTCTGACTGTGGCACTTGCTAAACCTCTACCCTAAACCTCTACCCTCTGCTCTGTCCATGCGCCCGCAGGTCGCTGGTGGCCAAGCAGGCGGCGCCCATGACGTCGTACTTCCTCCAGCGCATCGAGGAGCAGCGCCTGGGCGCCAAGAAGCAAAAGCAGGAGCAGGAGCAGCGACAGGAAGGGGACCAGCAGGAGCAGCAGGAGCAGCAAGGCGACGGACAGGACCCGTCACAGGAGCGCCTACCCCAGGAGCAACAGCAACAGGAGGAGGAGGAGGGGCAGCAGCAAGGAAACGGGCAGCACACCGGCCGCGATCGGCAAGCTGCTGCTCCCACTGCTGCTGCGACTTCTGCAGCAGTCGGGCTCAAGCGGCCGCGCTCTGTTGGCGGCAGCGGCAGCGGTGATGATGGAGGGAGTGGTGATGGCGGCCAGTTGGATGGTCAGGGGACCGCTGGGCAGCAGGGAGATGGTTTGATGGGAGGCGGGCTGCCGCAGGGTGGGCAGCAGGGGCCAGGCACTGAGCCTGCTGCTGCTGCTGCGGGCGGTGCTGCTGCTGAGGTGGCGGCGGCGGCGGCAGCGGCTGGTGGTGTTGGTGGGATGAGCAAGGCGGCGGTGCGCAAGCAGCGCGAGCAGGCGCGGCTAGAGCTGCAGCGGGCGTTTGCACAGCACAAGCAGAGCGGTGCGCAAGGTGCGAGTGCGAGTGCGAGTGCGAGTGCGGGAACAGCGGCAGGCGCGGCAGCAGCAACAACAACAGCAGCAGCAAAAACAGCAGAGGGCGAGTGAGGAGATGAGGAGTTGAGCGTGGCGCTAGTGTGCCCGTGGGAACGTGCTGGTCAGGCACGCTTTGCATGACGGGTGGCCGGGGATGTGGGGAGCAAGAGAGGGTCGGGGATGGAAGAATGAGTGAAAGAATGAGCGACTCATGGAGTTCCCTTCCTTTGTACGTCTTCAAACAAACTGCAAACCAACCACGCGTGTGCTAACCATGCGCTGTCTCAGCGCGGCTTCAGAGTCAGACGTGGCAGAGTCTGCAAGGGGGCGTGCGAGGAGGAGCAATGGCAGCGTCGCTGCGGTCACAAACGACGTCACAACAGCGGGTGCAGCCTTGCGGTGTTTGCTGCGCGTCACAACAGAGAGACACCTGGCGGTTCCGGACGGGATGCGGGGTTTTGCGTGCGTGCGCACTCACTCAAAATCAAGCAGAAGTGCAGAGCAGCATCCTAGTGGTCCGGGGCAGCTAAGACACGCAGCAAGAGTCGAGAGCTGCTACAGCTGCAGGCTGCAGAGCATACATAGTGTGGCGCAGCAGGCGAGTGCAGCGCTCAAGTCACGCGCGCGCTGGTGTCATAAGTCGGGTGTCCGGTCGAGCACATGGGTCCGCATGCGGGCAAGTACGCGTACGCCCCACACGTGCGTCCCTGCGTGTTGCAGCAGGGCCTGGTGCCAGTGGGGCAGCCATAGTTGGCGCTCTCCAAAGCTGACGCTATCAGCGGCGCCACCACCAGGGGGGTGGCGAGGCGGCGGGCTTGGCTGGTGGGGGAGGTGGCTTGTGCACGTCCGTCTTGACGCTGGGGAGCGGGGGGCGGGGGCTGGGTGGCTTTGGGGAAGGTGGCTTGTGGTTGTTGCCCTTGACGGGGGGCGAGGGGGGCGAGGGGGATGGTGGCTTAGGGCTTGGGGGCTTAGGG
>QAXK01001463.1:0-12997 GCA_004335735.1 Chlorella sp. KRBP
CATGCATGTTGATGCATGAGCATTCTCAGCAAGCATGCTCAGCAAGCGGGGCTCCACAATCTCACAGGACTGAACCTTGTACTAACGAGGACTTAACTGAATGACGAGCCCAGGGGTGGTTCACCCTCCCGACGTCACGCAACCTGCCCTGTCCTCTCTGCCGTGCTTGCCACCACCATTCCCTCATGTGCTCACCTCGACAGCAATGGCTCCAACCTTGCCAATGCCAGCCAGCGGCTGCTCCTCCTTCCAGTAGTGAGGGTTCGGCACCTGCTTGGGGCTCCATGCGCCCTGCATGCAACCAGTAGCACGCAGCCTGTGTAGTCACGCCCCAGTGTGGCACAGTCACGCCGCTTGGCAATTTTTGCGACATGATCAAGTTTCCTGAAGCAAGGGGAATCTCTCTGTGGAGCACACTCCTCAGCTGCAGCTGGGTCGCTTTCACACGATAGGCTTAGGGCCAGGGCTTGTGTCATGATGTGTCACGCACCTTGTACTTGGGGTTCTTGACCAGGGGCGGCGTCCACTTGCCCTGGTAGGCAAGGTTCTTGATGGTGGGCGGTGACCAGGGACCACACCCCACCTGCACAAGCGCGAGTGCGGGTGGTGCGGTCTTGTCGCGCTGCCGTCATCTCCCTGCGACAAGATGCACGTTCTGTGCTAACGGCGACATGCCTGCATCCCTTGATCAAATACTCAGGGCACTGGGTCAGTGGTGAAGTTTACACGGATGGGTGGCTTGGCCGGCGGGGGGGAGAGCAACGGAGCGCCCCGCACGCACCTTTTTGCACTTTGGGTTGGGGACGTGTGGCGGCAGCCACTCCCCGTCCTCCTCCTCGTCCCACTCGGGGGGCTGGCGGGCAGCTGCGGGGGGCACAGCGCAGCACACAGCGTGGAGTGCAGTGGCATGCAGTGGCAGTGACATGCAGTTCAAGTGACATGTGTGGCCACGTGGCAAAGGAGTGTGAAGTCGGGACACTCCCCAGGCTGCGATTGCGACTAGAGCTCAGCAGCAGCAGCAGCAGCAGCGGCGGCGGCGGCGGCGGTGCCTCTCCTCACCTGGGTTGGGGATGGTGGCGGGTTCATCGTCCAGCCAGCCCCGTGGCTTCTTGGCGCCTGGGTCAGGGATGTGCTCCCTATCATCATGGTCAGGTGGGCGCACGGCACCTGGGTCAGGCACCCTGCACGTGGGTGGTTGGGAGGGGGCATAGTTTAGGAGGGTGTGTGCGTGAGGCATCAGGGTGGCACAGAACCTGGAACAGGGCCACCCTGCACGTTGTTCTGGGGAGCTGGAGGATGCCAACTCTTGGGCAGTCCACCGCTAGGCCGGGGCCACACCAGGTGTGATGCTCCTCACATTTCCTCGTCCTCCCAGTCGGCAGGCTTGCGGTCCGTTGGGTCGTCCAGTGTGTGGGAGGGCTGGAAGGGCGGCGTGAAGGTGCGCGCGTCCAGCAGGTCACCCTCGGCACCCACGGCACCGTCCACCAGCACGGTGAACCTGCAACACGTGGTGCAGGGTGCATGCAGCATGGTCAGTGCGCACGCGTCGCTGCGCCCAATGCAAAGGTCAGCACACACACGGGCACGCGTGGCTTTGAGCCACAGCGCGGTCTTGGTGGTGGTGGTGACTGGCAATATGTCAACATGTGGGCTGCTGCACCGAAACGGTCATCGTGCCCTTGGCCCTTAGCGCATGCCCAACAAGCCAGTCACCCCGCACAACGTGGACAAACTGCACCCGCCCCCCCCTACGCACTGGCTGGGTGGCGTGAGGCGCAGCGTGTAGACGTGTGAGAAGGCGTCCTGAGGCGGCTTGGCGGGCTCCACCAGGTGGCGCTCCTCCACCGAGCCGTTGAGTGGGTTGGTGTGCCGCAGAATCAGGTGCACCTTGCCCTGACCGCCGCACGTGTCGGGGCCAAACCTGCAGGCAGGTGACAGATGGCGCCACACCGTGATCACCCGTCCATTCCCATCGCTCCCCTCCTGCCCTCACCAGCCACGTCCTCAGAGCAGCGTTCCCGGTCATGCCCGTGGGTGCTTTGTGTGCTTTGCTCCCCAGTCATGCCCCTCTAACACCTCCCTCCCTCCCCACCCATCCACCCGCTGTCCTCAGCCCAGCCCCATGCCACGCCTCTCACATGATGGTGTATGGCGTGCTCTCGTCCAGGCCCTCGGGCGCAAACCCCGGCGCATGCGTGAGCAGCTTGAGGTAGGAACCCCCGCACGTGTACCCTTCCCCGTGGCGCGCCTCGTACTGCAGCGTCAGGCCCAAGGAGGGGTCCAACGGCTCAGGCAGCACGGCCGTGATGCCGTACCGCTTGTTGCCGGCTGGCATCTGCATGCAAAGCGCGGGAAAGGAGCGTGCAGTGTGCACTGCCCTGAGTCACGCAGGCTGCAAGTCTGCCAGTTTGCATCTGCACCTGCTGAGCAAAGCCTCATCCTGCGGGTCACGTCGTGGGCTGCAGGCTGAGCCAGGTAGACTTGCTGCAGGTAGCTGCTCAATACTTCGATCTGGTCCCTACCTTGAGAGCCTTATCAGAAGGCGCCCAGTCCGGCACGCCAACGGCGAGTTCGAAACGACCGTCGTGCTTGGAGGAGGCGGAGTGCACAAACTTGCCAGCCATCTGGCCCTCATCCAGCCCGTCAAAGCTCTCCTGGAAGTGCACGGCCGCGTGTGCCTGCTGCGGCCACCTGATCAGCGCACACACCGCCGCCAGAAGCGCCCAGAGCAGGAGGCGGGCGCCGGGGGCCATGCTGCTGGGTCCTGGCAGCTCCTCCTCGCTGCTGCTGTCCTTGTTGCTGCTCTTGCTCTCTGTTTGCTCCTGGTGCTGCTCGATGGTCTAGAACATTGCAGGTGAAGGGGATCGCGCGCTTGTGCGTGAGAGGCTGCGCGCGTGAGGCTGCGTTGTTGTGCACTCGCTGATCAGCACGATTCGAAGGAGGCCGATCGCGGGCATGTAGACCTCGACCTCGAGCAAGTGCACCAGAAGCTCATTTTTAGTGCAGAATCATGTGTATAACGACCGCGATAGAAGCATTAGCGTGCTGCTTCAGCAGCTGCCTGTGCTGCTGCTGCGGGGGCGGCGGCGGCAAGTGGGAGGCGTCCCCGCGTACCAAGTATCAGTGGGCCAAGCTCTTCTACCTGCTGGGATGGGTGGTGACGGTCGTGCTGACGTGGGTCTTGAGGTGGGTGGGCCCATAGCCATCGTGTGGGCTGCGCGCTGCCGGAGCAACCAGCTGCTGACCAGCTCTCGGCGGCGCCGTTCAACTGCCGCACGGCGCGCCAGGCGCACGATGGACAGCGCAGGGCGCAGTGCTACTCAGTGTGCAGCAGTGGGCTTTGACGCAGCAGATGCGCAGGGGGGCATGTGGAGCGTGCAGCTGCGGCAGCGGACGGCGCAGCAGATGCGCAGCACGTGCGCGCTACCGGCGCACACCATGGTGCATCACTTGCGTGCCATGCAGAGACTATGCGGCGGACGGGTTCGCCGACCACGTGGGGCAGGTGGCGGTCTTTTGCGGTGACATCACTGACCCGAGCGAACGCACGGCGTGCGCCGGGGGGCAGATCGCCATGCGCATCAGCTTTGCCAACTTTTGCTTCTTTGCGCTGCTGGCGCTGGTCACGGTGGCGCTGACGCGGGAGGACGACCCGCGCGTGGAGGTAGGCGCCGCACTGTTTTGCCAACTTTTGCCGCGACGGGGCACTGTAGGATGCCACCGGAGGCGTGGCAGCCGGGCCCTGTAGGATGCGTGTGAGGTGCTGGAGGGCACGGGGCAATCCTTCAGTTCCTTGCGGCCTGCCTGGCCTGGGCACCTGACTTGCCGTTGGTGGGTGGTGCTCATGTGCGTGCAGGTGCACACGGCCATGTGGGCCCTCAAGCTGCTCATGTGGGTGGGGGCGCTGATTGGCTTCTTCTGGGTGCCTAGCTCAGCCATCTACGGATACGCGCAGGTGGGTGCGTGGGCAGGAAGCGTGCGAGCAGGCAGGCAGATGCAGGTGCACAGAAGGGCAGCAAAGAGCAGCAGGGCATGAGAAGGCATGGCACGATGCTGATGCTTGCGCAGTAGGCAGGGGCAGGCAGGGCGCCAGCACCACCAGTGCTGGATGGAGAGCTGAATGCTACGCAACGCATGCACGTACTTGTGCGCAGTTTGCCCGCGTGGGCTCTGGCATCTTCCTGGTGCTGCAGCTCATCCTGCTCATTGACTTTGTCTACCGCATCAACGAGTGGCTCACGGAGCAGGACACGCGCCCCGCGTGGGCCGTGCTCATGTTGGGCGCAGCCATCGCCTTTGGCTTGGGATACGTGGCGCTGGGCTTTGCATTCCACTGGTACACGGCCAGGTGAGCAGGGTGCTGCGCTGTGTATACGTGTCGTTTGCATGACGGGGCTGTAGCACTCCGCCGCGCCAAGGGACAATGCTTGTCCCCATACAGGCCATGAGTCAGACGCGTGAGACCATGAAGCATGGAGTGATTGACCCTGCCCTGTGTGGTGTGCACACACCTGCGCAGCCCAAGCTGCCACCTCAACATCTTCTTCTGCACCTGGTCGGTCATCATGGGCCTGGTGGTGGTGGCCGTGCTCTTTGTGCCAAACAGACAATCAACCGCCGGCCTGCTTACCAGGTACGCCTGGCAACAGCAACAGCAACAGCAACAGCAACAGCAACAGGGGTCTGGAGCGTCTAGCTACCGACATGGTGCACATGTATGACTGTGCCTGCAGGTGTTACTGGCCTGCCAGTAACACCCGTCATACTCACTGCGCCTGCTGCTATGCACTGCTATGCCGCAGCGGCCTGGTGTTCCTCTACACCCAGTTCCTGCTGCTGAGCGCGCTCAGCTCCGAGCCCCCAGACGCCTTCCCATCATGCCGAACAGGCTCGGGCGCCAACCCACGGTGGATCCAGGTGCGTGTGGTAGACTGATGCGCTCCCAGCAGCCCGTGCGGTGTGGCTGTGGTGCCGCAGTGTGCGTAGCGTAGCTCAGTACAGCGGAACTTCACGCCATGGCACCACGTCCTGCCCATGTCCACCGCAAGACGCTGGCCTGCCGCGCGTTCATGTGCCACTTGTCCACCACCACGTGTGCGGCTGCAGATTGTGGGCTTCTTCATCGCGCTGGCCACGGTGCTGTACAGCACGTACACGGCGGGGATATCAAGCAACGAGTTGTTTGGCAGCAAGCCTGACGAGGGCGAGGACTCATTGCCTTACAGGTGATTGTTGGCAAGTTCGCAGTCGGTGGGCGTGGACAGCAGCGCTGTGGTGCTCACGCGCTGCCCATGCACGTGCTCGCTTGCAGGGCTGACTTTTTCCACGTCATGTACGCGCTGGCCTCGCTCTACATCGCCATGTTGTTTAGCAACTGGGAGGTGTCGTCATCCACCTCGGCGTTTGAGATCGACACGGGCTGGATCAGCACTTGGGTCAAGATGGCGGCAAAGTGGCTGTGTGAGCTGCTCTACTCGTGGACCGTCATTGCCCCCGCGCTCTTCCCTGACAGGGACTTTGGCGTGGTGTAAAGCTCGTTGCATCTGCACGCTTGCAAATTGCTCGTTGGTGGCGGAGGCGAGGACACGAAAACCTGTCCGTCAAAACTGCAGGATGGCAAAGGTCCTAGAGGTCCTTGGGGAACATGTATTCGAGCCCCGCAAAGAAGAGCACCAAGCCGAGCGCGATGCCAGCCAGCACCACCAGCGACACCCTCCTGGCGATGGCTGCAAGCATGCACGGCACGACAAGAGGCATGCCTGCGGCGGTTAGATGCCTAGTGGGAACGTTGAGAGTCCTAGTGCCACGCTGATGCCTGCTGCTACAGCCACCGTCACGACGCGGATGCGCACACCACTGCTCACCCATGGGTGACGCGTCGACGCCCTCAAACCCAGGCAAGGCGTTGTTGGCGTTGGCCCCTCCCCCCAGCAGCCGTGCCAGGTCCACGTCGCTGGCCACCTTGCTGGTGCTGCCACCCGCCTGCCGCACCGCCTCCTTGGCCTTGGCACCGCTGGCCGCAGCGTCCTCAGCACGCTCCGTCATGGTGCGCAGCAACTGCAGCCCAACGGGAGGCGGGGCATGCGTCTGAAGGCTGCCGCCGGTGGAAAAAAGAACGATTCGCTGCCTGATTGTGTGCCGCACCTGCTTGTTGAACCTGCCCAGCTGGATGAGGATTTGGGGCGAGGAGTTGATCTCCGGGAGGTCTGGGTCCTCCTTCGCACTCTCATAGTCTAGCCCCGCCAGCACGGCATCTGCAGGCAGGGCGCAGGCAGCAGAGCTTGCCGGCGTGGTACTTTCGTGGCTCCGCCGCAAGCACCGAACTTTCGTCCCCACCGCACCTCTGAGCGTCATCTGCGCCAGCTCCACGTCGCCAAAGGAGGCATGGACGGCCATGGTGCCATACATGGCTGCTAGCCGCTGTTCCTGGCTCAGGCCGGACTGCACGCGCGCGTTGGGCACGGCACGCGTGATTCCCCACCCGCCCCAGAGCAGCATTGCCAGCCAGCGTGCGTGCACAGGTTTCAAGGCACCTCTTCCTCCTCTCACCTGGCCCAGCACCTTCTCGTAGACGTTGAGCGCGGCCATGCGGTCGCCAGACTCATACTTGCGCTTCCCCTCGGCGAGCAGCTCGACCGCCTGCGCTCGAAGCAACGCCAGCGATGCCATCTACATGTCCTGCATCTGCCGCTGCGGCTGGATCTCGGCGCAGGGGCCGGTGGGCCTTACCTTGTCGTTCGCCCGGGCCACCACGCCCCATCGCTGCAGCCTCAGGCCTGCGTGAAGATGCATAACGATCGCTTCAGTCGTGCCCGTGCAGGCAGAGCTTGTTGGTTGCTTCTTGCTGCGTGCGTCCGCACACCTGGACACCGCTGGCGCCGCGCCGACTGGAAGGGTGCTGGTGCAGTTCGCTGTGCCCTGCATGGCTGCACGCCCTGCTGCAGATGCTGTAGCATGGCGAGTGCGCTCCTCCTGGACCTGCGCACATCACGCCGGTGCACGCGCTGCGTGGCGATGTCCGGTGTGCGCCATTGGCCACGCCTCCCAGCCAGCCGTCGTGCGCCTTACCCTGGTGCTGCGCGATACTACCAGCGTGCTTGAAGCTCGCAGAAGCGCTGCTCTCCTATCCCCTAAATTGTCCATGAGGGCTTGCGTTTGGTTGGGAGACGCCACCGCCAGCGGTAAGGCTCAAGGCGGCGTGGATAAGGCGTTGCTTCTGGACGCAGTGCGGCGGGAGGCTGTGTGTGCCGCCGTGTCGCTGTCGTCGCAGCGCGAGCTGTAGCGACTCCAGCGCAGGACAAGGAGCGAGGAACAGCAGCAGCAGCTTCCTACGCCGTGTTGAAGGCCAGCACTGCGCGGCTCAGCAGTCCTTCGGCAGCTCTTCTCCACAGGTCGAGCTCGCACAGGCAAGCGCAGGCTCCACACGGCCCGTTGTGGACTCTGGCAGTGTCGTGATTGCAGCTGCGGCTCTCTGGCTGGCGATGCGGTCAGCGCTGAGCTCGCGCTCGACTCGCGCGGTGGAGTCGTAGTTCGCTTTGGCAGTGCGACTCGGCCAAGTGCACAAGCATTGCGGACGGCTGGGCGGCCTGGCACTCGATGGCCACTTCGATGTCGATGCCTGCCTGCCTTTGCAGGCGTGGCCCGAGGCGCGGCGCTGCGGCTGATCGCCTCGAGGGGAGCGCTTGCACAGTGAGGACGCGCAACCAAAGCAAACACGCAGCGATGCAGCAGCAGCGGGGCGTTGCTGCGCTTGGCACGCTCATCCAATGTGTGCCTATCGATGATGGCCTGCTCCTCGTGGTCCCGCTCGCGCAGACAGCGAGCACGCGCCAGTCGCGCCATCCGCGGGCAGGCCATTGCAGCCCAGCGCGGGGCGCTCGCGGCTAGAGACCAGCGCGTTGATCACCGGGCCGCAGCTCTCCTCCACAGTGCGCGGGGGCGCGATGGCGTCCGGCCCAGACATCGCTCAACAAAGGGATGCAGGAGCGGCAGCCGCAGCGCAGCAGCAGCAGCAGGCGGCGTCATTGGCTAGCTCGGAGGCGTTCTTCTCAGGATGGGTGGAGGCCAGGCGCTACACGGTGCAGGTGAGGCTCTCTGCGCGCGCTTGGACGGCGGCCGTACGTGGGTCCGGTTCGGGGGTGCGGGGAGGTGGACCGATCACTTGCCCCTCGCACCCACCCTCATCCTCCCACTTTTGGCGCCAAAACGGTACGCCCTGCAGGAGGTGATCGGTAAGGGCAGCTACGGCGTGGTGTGCGCGGCCATCGACAACTCGACCAAGGAACGCGTCGCGATCAAAAAGATCCAAAACGTGTTTGACAACGTGGCGGACGCCACGCGCATCCTCCGCGAGATCAAGCTGCTGCGCCTGCTCAAGCACCCTGGTGAGCCCAAGAAGGGGCAGGACAGACTGCGTGCTTCCTCGGTGTAGATGCCAGCGGCTGCAGCAGGGGGCGCAGATGGCGGGTGGCTCAATGACCCGCCCCGCAATGATGTGCGCCGCAGACGTGGTGGAGATCAAGCACATCATGCTCCCGCCCGACCCACGCACCTTCAAGGACATTTATGTGGTGTTTGAGCTGCTGGAGAGCGACTTGCACACGGTGATTGGCGCCAACGACGACCTCACCCAGGACCACCACAAGGTGCGCTGGCTGGCGTGGGAGGGGGCGCAGGTGCAGGGCCCTGGCAGACAGCTCTAGCGTGGGTGGGGCGGACCGGTGATGACAATGTGATGACCATGCATCGGCAACAATGTTCGCAGGTGTTCCTGTACCAGCTTCTCCGCGGGCTCAACTTCATCCACTCCAGCGGCGTGCTGCACCGCGACCTCAAGCCCAAGAACATCCTGGCCAACAGTAACTGCAAGCTCAAGATCTGCGACTTTGGGCTGGCGCGCCCGCTGCTCACGGACGACGGCGTCTCGCCCGTGCACTGGACCGACTACGTGGCCACGCGCTGGTACCGCGCGCCCGAGCTCTGCGGCTGCTTCTACGGCCGCTACTCGCCGGCGGTGGACATCTGGAGCATCGGCTGCATATTTGCCGAGGTGCTGCTGGGCAAGCCGCTCTTCCCCGGGCGCGACGCCGTGAGCCAGCTGCAGCTCATCACCGACCTGCTGGGCAAGCCAAGCCAGGAGACCATTGACCGCATCGGCAACCAAAAGGCGCGGGCCTTCCTCAACGCCCTCCCGCCCAAGCAGGTGAGCAGGCTTTGGTGCTGGGCAGCGACGGTGCACGGCACCTTGAAATCAAGGTTGCGTGCAACGGTGGACGCGACGTGCTGACGTGACGTGCTGCCCCCTGTCCTGCCCCCTGTCCTGCCGTCGTGGTCCGCAGCCCAAGCCCTTTGAGCACAAGTTCCCCAACGCCAGCCCAGCGGCGCTCGCCCTGCTGCGGAGGCTCGTGTCGTTCGACCCCCAGGAGCGGCCCACGGCGGCGCAGGCGCTCACGGACCCCTACTTCAGCTCGCTGCCCAACGCCACGGTGCAGGAGCCCGCCAACTACAGCCGGCAGCAGTTTGAGTTTGAGCGGCGCAAGCTGGACACGGCAGAGGTCCGCGCACTCATCTACCAGGAGGTGAGCTCCTGCAGGAGGTGCCGGGTGGCAGGATGGCCAAGGTGCAGCTGAGGAGATCAGCGCTGGAGGAATTGCGCAGGAGTCACCCTCACACGGTTTTGCACCTGCGGCCTCCCTGCCCTGCAGGCACTCATGTACCACCCCTTGGTGGCAGCAGCCTACCACGCCAACCAGCAGGGCGCGGCGGGCCTCTCCATGCACTCGCCCACGCTCACGGCAGCCGGCGGCGACATGGAGATGCGGCAGCACTTCAGGGTGGCGGAGCAACAGCCACAACAGCAGCAGCAGCACGTGGCGATGCAGGCAGCACCGGTCAGCAACGGCTACCAGGAGCACCACATGCAGCAGCAGCAAGCACCCGCAGTCAGCGACATGTCGGACGCCACGCAGATGCAGCACCTGGAGCACCAGCACTACCAGCAGCAGCTGGCGGCCGCGGCGGCCCTGGCGGCGGGCGCGCAGCAGCAGCGGCAGCATGCCATGATGCCTCCGCCACCGGCGCAGCAGCAGCAGCAGCAGCCCGTGCAGCCGCCGCCCATGCCGGCCGCGTCAGACACGTACAGCGCCGCTTCTCTGTGGTACAAGCAGCAGGCGCTGCTGCAGGGCATGCCGGTGCACGACGCCATGGCCGTGCTGACGCCGGAGCAGCAGGCGGCCGTGCTGCAGTACACCACGGTGCAGTACAACCAGCGCGTGGCCAACATGCAGGCGCAGGCGGCGGCAATGGCGCAAGCCATGGGGCACTGACCCACAGGTGGTCCCGTCGCTTACAAATGCTGGAGGGCGCCCTGCGGGCCCGTCGCTGCTAGTGGCTAGCCTCTGTACATGTTTCAGGCGAGGAGGGAGCGCCGCTTGCGTGGCTCTCTTTCGACAGTAGTATTAAACAGGGGTAGCGCAGGACGGAAGAGCAGCAACTGTGTGTGCGAGTCAACAACAAGGGGAGGGTGCGAGTGGAGGTCTGACCTCCCTGGCCCTGTGCCAAAGTTTTTGCTGTTCAGGGTTGGCTTTGCGCTGGCTGCGATGGCAGCCAGCGTGTGCACGTTGCATCATCTCGTGGCCAAACGCCTCTCTCTCCGCGGGCAGTACCTAACCGCAGTACTGTGATCCGCCGCTGCTTTGGCAACTGGTTGCTCGTCCGGCGCTGTGGAGCGCCCGGCGGGCTCCCGCACTCACGGCGTCCTGCCCACGTTGCATGGCCGAGTGTTCCCAGCGCTGTGGGGGTGTGCTCTCTGGAATGAGGCGAGGCGAGGGTGAGGTGTACGCTCTACAGCAGCGGTGGAGAGGAAGAGCGTCGTCCTTTGCAACAGCAGCAAGCAGCAGCGTTTTAGCTTAGCATGTCAGGTTTGGCGAGTAAGGTATATTCTTCACGGGCTGGGCGCGTGCGTAGTACTGGTGTGTGTGTGCTGCAGTGCATGGTGGTGAGCGTTGCTGACGCTGCGGCGCTTTGGGAGTGCAAGGGAGGGTGCGCGTCTGCAGCTAGCTGCAGCACACATCATGTGACGTGGTCCATGATAATCCGTCGTTATTTGGTACTCTGGTGTGAGGGGTGGTGGGGTTCGTGCAACAAAAAACGCGTTTCTAGTTGGCAGCAACGTTTGGGCGTTGATTCTGGTTCGTCTTTCAGCACACATCACGGCTCGAGGTGCAGCTCTCTGCCACCTGCACGGCTTGATGATGGGGCCATCCCATCCTGCTGCATTGCCTTTTCATCCTGCTGTTTGTCGCTCTGCGCACCTCTGCGCACCCCGCCCCCTTCATCGCAAGTTTGCCCCTGCCTCTCTCCTGTTGACCAGGCAGGCCGCCCTGCGGGAGCGCGTGCACGTGAGCGTGTTGACCCGCCACAGGACAAGCGGCTCCCCAGCCCCTGGCGTCCCTGGCCCCCGTACTGGGTAGGCAGATTGAACTCTGGTCTGGTCGCCCACGGAAGCCCTGCAGTATATGCGTGTGGTTTGCTCACTGACACTGGTGTCCCCGCACGCACTTGTGAGTCCCCCCCGGTGCTCTGCTCGTCTGCTCCTCAGCGGCGTCCTCATGCTCCATAACTACGCTGCCTTTGGGATCGCCGCTGGCGGTGTTGTGTGCAAGATATAACAATGCGCAAAGATCAAGGATTGTGGCGGCTCTCGTCCTATGCAGGCAGCTTCCGCTCGCCTTCTCCGCCGACGAGGAGGTAATCCCAGTGGTGATGGTCCGGCCTTCGTGCCAGGCGAGTCCAGGCATGCGCTCGCAGTGGCCCATCGCCCATTGCGCCGTCCTCCGTGCGGCCTTTGCCCCACTGGCGTGATTGGGAGAGTGCATGACCGCCAGGGCCTCTCGATCGATTAGCTCCGTGCGCGCCAGGACGCTCAGGACGCAAAGGCTTGGTCATCCGCACATTGCTTACAGCACAGACACACGCTCATCGTTAGTCAGCCGCACGCGCGAAGTGGCTGGCAGCGATCGAATGCAGCAAGGATTCGCCACGGGAGGAGGAGGCGCGGCCAACCTCTGGCACGCAGGAGGCGCGGTCCCGAATGTGGATGACTACGTCGATCTGGTGCGCACGACGCGACGCTGCTGCGCGCGAGGGTTGTTCTGCGCGTCCGCGCGGTCGGCTCTCGTTGGCAGCGCACGGGACCGATCTGCTCACTGTGCTCCACGCCTGGCACCGCGCATCGCAGGACGGCTTCCTGGACTCCTACCTCACGCAGCTGCACACAGACCACACGCAGCAGCGCGGGGGCGGGGCCGGGGCTGCGGGCGGTGCACCCGGGGGCTTCCCGCAACAACAGTCACTGCAGGGCAGTGCAGGCCTGGCGGGTCTGACAGGCCTAATGGGCGCTGCAGGCGTGCACCCCAACCTGGCTCCCCAACAGCAGCAGCAGCAGCAGCAGGGGGGCTTCCATCAACCGCAGGCCGGCGGTCTGGGCGTGCTGGGCCAGCTGCAGGGCGCCAATGGCATGGGAGGCGGGTTCCAGGGCCTGCCTAACGGCCTGGGAGGCCTCTCAGGCTTTGGCGGCATGGGCGCAGCGCACCCGGGGATGGGGGGACCCGGAGGAGGAGGCCTGCCCGGACTCCAGGGAATGCAGGGGATGCAAGGGCTCCAGGGAATCATGGGCATGCAGCAGCAGCAGCAGCAGGGACTGGGGATGGGCCTGCCTAACGGCATGGGCCTCCCTGCTGGCCTGGGCCTGGGGACGGGTTTGGGCGCGGGGGGCGCATCAGGCGGCGCCTCTGCCCGCGGCGGTGCGGGCACCAAGGGCGGCGCACGGGGCGGGCGGGGCGGCGGGCGCGGGGGCAAGGGGCGCGCCAAGAGCGAGGCTGAGCCCAGCAGCAGCCCTGAGCACCAGGAGGGCAGCGGCAGCGACAGCGGGTCGGGGAGTGATGGCCCCGAGCACAAGTCACGCAAGAAGAATGCCAACCCCAACATGGACGAGGCT
>QAXK01001465.1:0-19754 GCA_004335735.1 Chlorella sp. KRBP
CTTGGCCATCTCGTAGCCTGGCGCCGCCTTGCCGCCGATGATGCACACGCGGGGCACCACCTTTGCGCGCTCGGCCGGCGTCATCTTCTTGATGGCCTCGTAGCGGTGCACGATGCCCAGGACGCTGCGCAAGAGCAAGCAAGCATGCGTCAGGCGCACATCTATGACACTTCCTTGTGCCTTGGCTGTTGCTGAGCTGCTCCAACACTGATGCCCAGCACGCTGCGCGGCAGCAAGCAAGCACGCGTCAGGCGCACATCTGTGGCACTTCCTGCCTTGTGCTGTTGCTGAGCTGCTCCAACACTGATGCCCTGCACGCTGCGCGGCAGCAAGCAAGCACGCATCAGGCGCACATCTATGACACTTCCTGCCTTGTGCTGTTGCTGAGCTGTTGCCAACACTAATCCTGTCCCATCATCAACCAAGGAACTGCTGCTGGCTGCTGGCGTGGTGCGGTTGCTTGCAGAGCGGCGTGCCCGCATATGTGACACCTTCCCTCAAGGTGTAGAGGTGTGAGCGGTGTGGAGCGATTCTCACCCGGCTGCTCCGCGAGGCTGTGTGAAAATCTTGCTGGCATTGTGACGAGGGAAAGGTAGCGGCTGTGCACAGCCCAGAGGCACGTGCTGCCATTCATCACACTCACTTGAGCAGCTGCCGCTTGTACTCGTGGATGCGCTTGACCTGGACGTCAAACATGGCGTTGGTGCTGACCTCCACGCCTGCGCATGCACACGGCTCGCACCGCAAGGACACACCACATGAGCTAGCTTGGGCTCCTGACTCCCGGGACCGTGGGCACTGGCGTGAACTTTGCTTGGCAACGCCTGCCTGGCGATCCTTTTTGTGACGGCCGCAGCGTCATGACACCTGTCGTGAACGCCATGCAATGATGATGAGGATGTCCGTGGCACCGTGGCTGCCGCACTGTGGAGAGTCCGATGGGCCTACCGCGGAGCGCTTTATAAAGCTTTGGGGCTGGACGGTGGAAAGATCAGACAGGACAGCACAAGGGACGGGTGCTTACCTGTGAGCCGCTTGATAAGAGCTCTGCCGCCTTGCCCTGTGCTATGCGCTGAAGGATAGACAGTGGACAGCCTAAGTGCAGCATCAGAAGGAGAGCAACACGTCAGTCCTTCCTTACCTGTGAGCCGCTTGATAAGCTCTGCCGCCTTGGCCTTGGCCACCTGCTTGGCCTCTTGCCACTGCGCCTGGAACTCCGGGTCGTCGGCGTGCTGCCGCAAGCCCTGCATGCGGGTGCAGCATGCACGAGGGCGTAGCAGGTACATGCACGAGGGCGTAGCATAGCAGGTACATGGCCAGCTCCTGAGCGGCATGCGCCAACGCGTGCATGCGTGCTTCCTGTGCCACAGCATCGTGAGGGGCGTGCGCTGCTTTGCGCGTCCTTGCTGCACCACAAGAGAGCAGACGACGCGGTGCCGTCGCCTCCTTGCCATGCACACAAGCGTCCCACAAGGGAATGGAACGAGCGTCACCTTCTGGCACCTGCTGCGTTGTGGGAGCACCTGCACTGGTGCTGGGTACGGCATTCCACTCCGTCCCCTGCTGCAAGGCCGGTTCACAACCCGAACACTGCCTGCTATGCCAAGCAGCCATGCCAGGCTGACGGCAACGTGCAACGAAACGAAGCAACCCGAGCAGCCGCCCCGCCCCGGCCAAGAGGCAAGATGCAGCGGGCAACACCAACTGCCGTGCTGCCTCGATTGCCGCGGCTGAGCCGCCCCATTTGCAAGCGCACACACACACACGAACCGACCTGCAGCTTGTACAGGTCCTTGATCCACTCGTCAGAGCCCAGCCTGGCCGTGATGAGCTTGCGCAGGGGCGGGTTGCAGAAGGCCAGCCAGCGGCGCTGCGTCACGCCGTTGGTCTTGTTCTGGAACTTGTGAGGCCACAGCTGCAGGCAGGTGTGCAAGTGCGTCGAGGCTGTTGCCAAGTTGAGCTCACAGGCCAAGGTGACAAGAAACTTGTGAGGCCACAAGCATCGACGCAGCAAGGATCCGGGCTGCCAGGAGCTGGTGCCTTAGCAGCATCACACCCTGCAACCTGTCCTGCTGCCTGATCTCGTTCCACCCACACACCACACGCCCTGCAAGCACCATCACACGCCTGCAACCTATTGTTCCATCCCTCCTGCCTGTGTGTTCCACCCTCACACCCACACTCGTACGTCCAACCACACGACTCGCGCCGTTCAAGTCCTTGACGATGGTGTGCTCGATGATCTCACCGTGAATCGTCGCCACGCCGTTGACAGAGCTCCCCCCACGCCATCCCCCAACATGCCGTGCCGCACCCCACCATTCACTCACGTCGTAAAAGTCCTTGAAGGTGGTGTGCTCAATGATCTCACCGTGAATCGTCGCCACGCCATTGACCGAGTGCCCTTCTAGCTGGCGCCCCCACGCCACCCCCACACACAGACCGTACTGCACCCCACCATCCACTCACGTCGTAAAAGTCCTTGAAGATGGTGTGCTTGATGATCTCCGAGTGGATTGCCGCCACGCCGTTGACCGAGTGGCCCGCCACCACCGCCAGGTACGCCATGCGCACCGTCTTGTCGCCGCCGCTCTCCTCAATGATGCTCATTCGGCTGATGCGCTCCCAGTCGTCGCCGTACTTGGCGCGCAGCTGCACATGCGTTAGGGTTCAAGGTTCGAGGTTTAGGGTTTGAGAAGCGTGAGGCAATCATGCGGCTGATGCGCTCCCAGTCATTGACGCCGTACTTGGACCCAGCTGCTAGAAATTAGACGTCTGGTTGGACACCAGCGCCCTGATGATAGGACAGACAACGTCCGCCAGCCCTAGTGTCTGCTGCCAGCCCTAGTGTCTGCCAGCCCGAGTGTCAGCTGCCGCCCATTGGAGCGGCCAACCACTCGCAACGGTGTCCACGCACCTGCTGCAGGAAGCGCCAGTTGATGTCGTACACGATTTGCATGTGGCGCGGCAGCAGCTTCTCCATCAGGCTCACGGGCCACTTCTCCAGCGCCTCTGGCAGCACCGTGTGGTTGGTGAAGGCAAACACCTGCAGTCAAGAGCGCACCAACGTGGCCACCAGGTGTGAAACAGAGCTGCGAATGCTCTTTTGAACGCGCTCGCCCATGACACAACTGTCGTCAAGTGTGGGGCGCCTTCAGAGCGTTCAAGAGAGGGGCTTTACAAGGCGAGCAGCAGCACACCGAGAGGTGGAGATGGACCTTAGATGCACATGCCTCAGACGCAGCCCCGCACCTTGGTGACCAGGTCCCAGCTCTTGGTCCACCCCAGCTTGTGCTCGTCCATGAGCACACGCATGAGCTCCTCCACATGCCTTACACACAGCTCCTCTCACCTTGGTGACCAGGTCCCAGCTCTTGGTCCACCCCAGCTTGTGCTCGTCCATGAGCACACGCATGAGCTCCGGCACGGCGATGGTGGGGTGCGTGTCGTTGAGCTGGAAGGCCACCTTGTCGGGGAAAATCTCCCACTGGCCACCGTGCACGTCTACGAAGCGACGGACCGTGTCCTGCGCATACACGGCACAGAACACGCGCATTTACTTTTTGTCACGGAAGATGTCCCACCTGGCCGCCATGCACGTCCACGAAGCGACAATAACAGCGTCCTGCACGTACAAAGCGAGGCGGTAACAGCACCTGCTCCGCATGCCCGCAAGGCGGCTTCTTGCCGTCTGCTGTTGCTGTGCCGACACAAATCCTGCCCCATCAACCGCGGAACAGCTGCTGGCCAACTGGTGGTGCGGTTGCTTGCAGAGCCGCGTGCCCACCACTTAACCTCCACTGCCTCGGCTGCCAGTGGGCCCAGCTTACGCTTGCTGCATTCCCTCGACACCCTGCGGACCGGCCCCTGACCTGTCCTCTTCAGCGCATGCAGGACTGGTGGCAGAAACGAGAAACTGTCGCTGCCCTGCTGCTGCTGCTGCTGCTCTCACCTGGATGGTGGCCGAGACGAAAAAGTGCTGCTGCTTGAGGCGCAGCTCCTTGCCCTCGTACGTGGCGCCATCGCCAGGCTGCAGCACGCTGCCAAACGCCCCCCACACGTGTTGCACTACCTGCTGCTCTCACCTGGATGGTGGCCGAGACGAAAAAGTGCTGCTGCTTGAGGCGCAGCTCCTTGCCCTCGTACGTGCGGTCATCAGGGTACAGCACGCTGCTCAGCGTCTCGGCGCGCTGCTTGCTCAAAATGGCCGCCACGTAGTCACCTGCGCGCAACGTGGCGGTGGGTGCATGGCATGGTGTGTGCATGGCATGAGCGCTGCTTGCTCAGGATGGCCGCCACGCAAACATGGCCGTGGGTGGATGGCATGGCGATGGGGACGGCGGCGGCGCTGGCAATGTGGAAGCAGTGCAGGCTGTGGTGGTGGAGGTGGCGGTGTGTGCACGATGCCGGAGCACAATCACAGCCCGTCACCATCCAACAGCCCCAGCTCGCCGTCACCGCAGGCCCAGCGGTTGGTGACGCAAGCACTGCAAACAAGGCCAGCGCGCACCCGTGTTGAAGGCCTCGAGGTCGAACTCCTTTGACGGCTTGGCAGCCCACAGGCGCAGGTTGATGCAGTTGCGCGTGCCGAAGCCGGGGATGGGGTTGTCGTACGCCACCGCCGTCACCTGCAGTCGCACACGCAGCGTGCCTTACGTCATCGCGTTGTAATCTACCTCCGTTGGAGTTGGGGACCAGCAAAGCGTGTACATAGTCCGAGGACGAACGTGCTGCGTGCCGCGTGAACATGCAGTGTGGCATTGCGGCATATCGATGCTGCATCCCCCACGTTTCACTCGCCTGCTCTCCCGGGTTCCACTTGAAGACCTGGCGCCCGTCCTGCGTCTCCACGCTCACGTGCCCGTAGAACTTGATGGGGTAGCTCACGATGAGCCGCTCAATCTCCCAGGCGTTGCCAAACGTGAGCCAATAATCTGGCTGCTCGTGCTGGAAACCGTTGACAATGTTCTGCACAGGGGCAAGCGCATAGAAGGCAGCGGCTGTGGCAGCGTGGATGGTGCTGCAGTTCATTGGCAAAGGCGTTGCAGGCGTGGCGGATGCGCACCTTTCAGCTGCGAGCGCAGACAGGAATCATGCTGCTAGCAGGTCCGCCCCGCCGCACCCTGCCCGTAGCTCTCCTGCTTGCCAAAATCGGCTGCCCGAATGTAAAACAGCTGCCGCGACAACCCACACACCTGCTTGAACATGCCGTACTGGTAGCGGATGCCGTAGCCCCAGGCCGGCAGGTTGAGCGTGGCCATCGAGTCCAGGAAGCAGGCGGCCAGGCGGCCCAGGCCTCCATTGCCCAGCGCGGCGTCGCGCTCCTTCTCCGCAATCGTCTCGAGGCTGCGCGCAACAGCAACACCGCCCACAAACGCCCCAGGGACGTGAACTCTTGCCACGTGCAGGTGGCGCTACACCTGTGCTCGAGTAGCTCCCGCAGCGCCGCTGCCCACCACACAGTCAGGCCTTGCCCACCCGTTCCACCACACCTCCCGTCGGTCAAGGCACCGGTTGCTCTCGTTGTTGTCTTCAACTGCACGCCCCTGCTCCTTCTCACGTTCTGCTCAATTGTAGCCCATAAGCCTACGCTCTGCTCCTTCCCATGTTCTGCTCCTTCCCACTCCCTCCACCTGTGCTCTGCTCCTTCCCATGTTCTGCTCCTTCCCACACCCTCCACCTGCGCTCTGCTCCTCGTTCCCATGCTCTGCCCGCTCACTTGTAGCCCATCTCGCGGATGGCCTCGGCGTAGGGCTCGGCCACATCCAGGTTGTAGAGCGTGTTGAGCAGTGAGCGCCCCATGAGGAACTCCATGGACAGGTAGTAGACGCGCTTGGGGTCAACCTCCCTGCACGGCAGGTGTGTGCAGCGTGTGCAGTGTGAGCAGTGTGTGCAGTGCGAGGTGGTTCTTACATCTGTGTGGGTGCCGCGGGGGCATGTCAGAGCCAAGTGGCCAAGTGTGTTGTGGGCGTGTGGTGGCGAGAGGCAGTGCGGCAGGTGCGGCAGGACGCAAGAAAAAGGGAGGGGCACCGGCAGGGCAGCAGGCGCCAGTACTGGCTGGTCAGGCAACAACCTCTCTGACCACTCAAGCCCCACCCCGCTTTCTCCCTCCCTAACAGCGAGCAGACTTAGGAAGTGATCTGCGTGATCCAGGGCCCTCCCGCCCTCCCACTTCCACTCCTCCTGTCCCATTGCTGTCATTGCTGCTCATTTGCCAGGGCCATCACGCACTTGAAGTAGGTCTGCGTGTCGTTCCAGCTCTCCACCAGGCGGTCGCGCAGGCTCAGCGCCGTGGCCTGGTAGCACTCAAAGTCGTCGAACCGGTACCTGCTCCCCACCAAGGAAAGCACCACACATAAGAGAGACGCTGGTGCACCACAGTTGTTTGGTAGCACTCAAAGTCGTCAAACCGGTACCTGCACCCCACCAAGGAAAGCACGATGGCAAGCACCACGCTCAGCATGCTTTACACTTGGTTCCTGTGCCCCTTGGTTCTGCCTAGCTGCTAGCCAGACACAAACATCCTGGGTGTTCAGCAGTCTGCACGAGGTCCTAGCCCGACACAATCATTCCCAGGTCGGGAGGGCCGTGCCGCACCTGCTGCGCGCCATGGTGTACTCGACGTGGCTGATGATGTTCTCCTGGATGCTGAGCACGTCGTTCTTCTTGTACGTGTCTGCATGGCGTTGGGGGTGCACACACACGCTTTGAGTGCGTGCTGCGTGCGTAACAGCCACTGCAACGCGGCTGTCGGCGCAGCCCTGCCGCCAGCGGCACAGGCCAGCCCCATCGTGCCACAGAGAGCAGCGGCACACCGGCAGCCCACTGGCACTTGCTCACCCATGAGCGCGCCCGTGTTGGTGGTGCCCTTGCTCTCGGGAAACTTGGGCCTGGGCGCCGCCTCCTGCAGCGCGCTGGCGTCCATGAGCAGCTGCAGCGTGGTGGTGAGCGCCGCCTGCACGTTGGGGTCGGTGATCTTTGCGCCCGTGCCGCTGCGCAGGTAGAACGTGTCGCTGATGGTGGCCGAGTCGCCGTCAATGGTGGCCTTGCCCACGTCCAGGCCTGCAGGCGCATTGTCATGCATTGCCGTTGCTGCAGCGCCCGCACACAGCCTGTGTGCCCAAATTTGGCCCAAGCGTCTGCCGCACGCGTCGAAAGATCTGCCGTTCGCGCCGTGCCTCCTGGGCCCCATCGACGCGCGGCACTGCGCCAGTGCACGCACCAAAGTCGCGGAAGGCGCCGGTGAGCGCCTGCAGGCAGCCAGGCCTGTTGGGGCCCTGCAGGGTCAGGACCGTGTAGGTCGCATCGGACTCGTTGTCGATCTGCACCTTGACGCCGGACGAGTTGCTGCTGCTGCTGTCCTGCACGGGCTGCTGCACGCTGGAGACGCGCGCGACCAGCAGGCCGCCCCTCCGGCCGCAGGGCGCTGGAGACGCGCCGAGGTGCGCCGAAGGAGGTAGGCACCTCGCCGCTGGGACTGGGCGCACGGCCGCGCTGCACGGCTTGGCAGTCGCGATCACCGATGCGCGCTGGCCGATGGGCAGAGCTTGCCGCATCGTGGCGCTTTGGGCTCTCGGCACAAGTGTTTCGGCAGGACCGCCTCAAGCACGTCCTCTGCAGCACCTCTGAGGGTCGTATCGACGGTGCTAAGGCCTCGCAATCCTAGCACACACTGCTGCGCGCACTGGCTGCGAGAGGAGGAGGCCGACTCGCGGATGATTTGCATGATTAGGGAACAGAGAGAAGGAGAGCAAAGCAGCGAAGCGTCGGTACCTCTCGTGCGGACAGCGATGGTGCACGGGCTCGAGGCCATCGTGGAAGCTGCAGTGGGCTGAGCGCTCGGCGAGGCCCTCGAGAGGAGACCGATGGCAGAGAGCGCGGAAGCGATTGACCTGGCGCTGGAGGTGCAAGCGCTAGCAGTGGAGGCGGCAGTGGAGCTGGACGGCGAGCGTATGGCCGCTTCTGGCGCTGGCCAGGGCCTCGGCCTCGGAGTGCGTGCAGCGCTGGGAGTCGTGAGCGTGCTGCTCACGGCCTACGTCGTCCTGTCGATGTGGTGAGCGCAAATGGGGCCCATTGATTCTCTCTGCGCTTCGGCTTAACGGACGTCGACGGGGATCGTCTTTTTGGAGCGCATCGAGCATCGCAGCCTCAGCCTGAGGGACGCAGGAGGGTGAGGTGGTCGCCGACGCGCCTGCCAGCGGGCTCATCAGGCGTGTGGGGCGCCGCACGGACCCGTTCTTGCCCTCGCAGGCGAGCGCTGCGCAAGATGCACGAGCGCGGGGGCCGCTCCACCAAGCGCAGCACCAGCAACAGCTCCAGCACGCGCCGGGGCAAGCAGGCCTACGTGTTCGACCACTACAGGTCCGTGACGAACGGATGCGGATACGGCCTCACGGCGTGGGCGCAGCCTACGGGTGCAGTGCTGCATAGAACAGCAGCAGCAGGACGCTCAGGTGCTCCGGGTGCTGGCTTCCTATGGGCCGTCCCAATGGCCGCTCAGCCGACGGGATGATTTGGTCCATCTCCGTCGTACGGCGACACGAGGGTCAGGACTTCACCTCTGCAGCCCTCACGCCAGCGCGCGCACGAGCTCTCACTGGCTACTGTGCTAGGCACTAGGCACCGACGACAGCGCATGCACGCCACGACAAGCGACCGGCTTCAACTGTGTGCACGCACAACCACAACCTGCCCCCGTAGGCAGCAACTGGCAAACTACGCCTTTCTCAAAACAGCCTACCTGGGTGGGGCCATGGTGTACATCGCGGCGCTGACCTACACGCAGGCCACCAGCACAGCGCAGCTGCAGACCCGGCAGGTGCGTCGGCCCTGCCCTCGCTCACACAGCATGACTACCAGGGCAGCGCATCCAGTCGGGCAGCAGACGGTGCAGCAAGGCAGATGAGCTCAGCTGCTGCCAGCCACATCACATTGTGCCCGCCCGCCCCTCGGCTGCTGTCAAGTCAGCCGTCGCTGCACCGCCACGTCTGCGTGCCGGGGCGCAGGTGGCGGGGCTGCTGCTGGCCTACTGCATGGTAGCCTTTGTCACGTGGACCACTGTGGTGGCCGTGATGCCCTTTTTCGAGGGCATCCTGGTGGAGTGGGGCAACGTGCTGGCCGTCTTCATCTTTGGCGCCTATGCGCTCTACTGCAACTTTGGGCCGGCGCTCGGCATCATGCACAGCGCCAACAACTTGGAACGGGCGCTCTCGTATGTGAGTGCGCTCTGCGGGGGGGCTGGGGGGCTGCCTGCCTGCCCTCTTGCTCTGGGACAGGCTCAGAGGTGCTCCGCGACTCCACCGAAAATGTCAAGACTGCTGAAACGCAGCAGAGACTCAAGCAGCAAGGAGGCGCAGCGTTGAGAGCACAGAGTCATCCAGCTGACGTGCGGTGCTGTCCTTGTGCTGCTGCTGCCCTGGAACACTGACACGCAGAACTTGCTGTGGGCGCTGGAAGACGTGCCCCTGTCCATGTCAGGCCAGCTGACGGGCAGCATGAGCCTGCTGCACCTCGTCAGCCACATCCTGTACGACCCGGTGCTGTGGGGCCAGCCGGGCAACGTGGTGCTCACCTCCAGCCTTTACCTGGCGTTTGGTGAGCGGGGCAGCAAAGTGTGGGCGCAGCCGCAGTGTGGGCCGGGACGCCTGGGCAGTTGCGCTGACGGTGTGACGGGGCAGAGCAGCAATACCAGCCGCAGGCAACGCCATCAGCACGCTGCTTGCTTGGTGGCAGCACGGCAGGGCGCTGCTGAAAGGGCAGGTTTGGAGGGTGAGAGACTGAGTCCGCCTTGCTCGAATTCGCCTCGCCGCGTCCTGCCCGCAGGTTTCCTTGTGCCGAGGGTGATGGACGCGGTGCTCAAGCACACGCTCAAGGCCAGCGCGGTACGTGTGCAGGCCTCGCACAGCCTCTCATGCATAGCCTCGGGGTCAGGGGTAGTGCTTAGCGGGCAGGGGTGAGTGGCGGCCTCAGCGACACACACCGTTTCCCCCATTTCAAACCCACGTACAGCCCACGACAGCCTGCTTGCGGTCAGCCAAAGCGGTTCATCCAGCGTGCTTTACGGTGACGTGCACCCTCCTGCCGCGTGTGTGTGTGCGTGCGCGTGTGTGCAGCTCCCGAGCGTGGTGTTCCGACCCGTGTGCGTGGCGGCCAACGTGCTGAGCGTCAGCGACCTGCTGCTGCGCATCCCAGCCGTCTCACACGTGCTGCAGGTGCGTCATCATCATCGTCATCATCAGCAGCAGCAGTGCAATGGCGTGCACGGCAGGTGCCGCGGTGCTGCAGGACAGGAGGTTTCACGCGCGAATGTTGTGTTGTGCAATGCGTCGGGTGGTGCTTGGGAGGTGTCGCGTGCAGTCATCACTTGGGCAGAGCATGCAGGAAGTGATTGGCTCTGCATGCGCTAGGATGGGTGGGTGTTGTTGGGTGGAGGGAAACACTCTCCTTACTAATCCCTAAAATGTTAAAACACTGTGCGTGCTGCAGGACGCGGCGAGGCAGGCGTTGGGCGGCGGCAACGGCACGGCCGCTGGCGCTGGCGTGGACTGGGTGGCACGGGGCACGGCACGGGTGCTGCTGTCCGTGCTGTCCAGCCCTGCCCCTGGCGAGGTGCGTTGGTGTGCGACGTGTGACGTGTGCATGCGAGTGGGGGGCAGGGTGGGGGCGCTGCGGGCAGCACAGAGCACGGGGAGGTGTGCTGCGTCATCGGGCACCCTGGGAACAAATGAATGATGGCAAGCACGAACACGAACGTATGTTTGGGCCTGGCACGCACGTGCAGGTGTATGGATACGGGTGGGCCCTGCCCCTCACGCTGGCCGTCACATCGGTGCTGCTGCTGACGGTGCTGGGCAGCTGCGCCATGCTGTCGCTGTGCGAGGAGCCGTCGGCGGCTTCGCAGCGGGACGAGGAGCACCCGCAGCACGGGCAGGACAAGCTCATCCGGTGGCTCTCAAAGGTGAGTGACGAGGAGTAGGTGGCGCTCACTTGAGTTGAGGGACGAGGAGCACCCACAGCACGGGCAGGACGAGTTGATCCGGTGGTGAGCGAGCAATGCTGCACGTGAATGCTACAGCACCGACATGACGTTTTGCTCTTCAGTGCTCTCAAATTGGTGTGTTGGTGTGCCCTCAAGGCAACCGGAACTTGCTCCAGACAGGCACATCAAACCGAAAACTCTCTTGTGTGCTCTGCGCCAGGCGCCCTGCTCACAGCTGCACGCTGCCTATGCTGACGCGCTTGCACCCCGCTTGCAGGTGGAGGCCATGCAGTACACGCTGGCCTTCATGCGGTCCATCCCCGTGCACCAGCGGAGGCTCATGTGCGGCATGGTGGCGCTGGGAAGCACACAGGTGAGTCAGGGGGGCGGGGTGGGGTTAGGATTCGGCCCAGGCTAAGACTCTAGGCAGCACGGGTAACACGGGGTAGCACGGGGGCAGCACGGGTTAACGTGGGTAACATGGGGCAGCACGTGTAAAAGCAGCGAGGCACACGGGCGGGATCCAAACTGAGCAAATCAAGCCAGCTTTGCAGGTGACGTGGCCCGGCACACAGGTGTGTGCAGCGCGTTCAAGGTGGTACCCAACAGGTGCACACATACCAACCTGGCTCGCTCACTCGCTCGCTCGTCCGCAGATTGTGGGCCTGGGCGGGCTGCTGCTCGGCACGGCGCTGCTCCCTGCGGCGGCCACGCTGCCGTTTGTGCCACTGGTGCTTGCGGCCGTGGTGCTGGGCCTGGGCTTGCAGGTGCGGCCTGCGTGCTGGCAACAGAGAGGGAAAGGCGGGAGAGAGGGGAGCGGGAGGGAGAGGGAGAGGGAGGGAGAAAGATGGCCTGAGCTGCTTGCATAGTGGGACAGCCACGCAGTGAGCACACGCAGCATGCACCGGCCAAAGCAGCAACGCGAAGGGGTGGCGCACACCTCTGACTGCCATGGCAACGCCGCAAGCAAGCAAGCAACACCCCATGCACTGCCAAGTATGTGTCAGGGCTTCACGATGCGTCTGTGTGTGCGCGCTGTGTCTGCCGCGCTGGCGCATGGTGTTGTGGTGTGCAGGTGGCGGGCCTGGTGGCGTTGGTGAGCAACCACACGCCTGCCAGGCTTGTGCAAGTGCGCTGTGTCTGCTGCGCTGTCTTGGCGCATGGTGTTGTGGTGTGCAGGTGGCGGGCCTGGTGGCGTTGGTGAGCAACCACACGCCTGCCAGTGAGAAGCGGACGGGCGGCCTGCGGCACAGCAGGGACAGCGACAGCAGGCTGCGGGGCAGGGGCAGCACCTCAGGTAGCAGGTGCGCGGGGAGGTGCCGTTTGAGTTATGCTGAGTCACGTTCGGATCATTGGGGCATGCAGGTTGGTGGGGCACCGGCAACGCAAGTGAGGAGCGGCGTGCAGCCGTTGCTGCTGGGCACTGCATCAGATGTGTGCGTGGACGTGGTTGCTGCACACCTCCACAGGGACAGCTCCAAGGAGGGCCAGCGCTCGGGTCTGGACGGCACGTCCGAGTTCATGACGCGTCTCGAGGCGCTGGCGCACTACAAGTCCTTCATGCAGGTCAGGACTTGGCATGAGGGCTTGGCATGAGGGCTTTGAGAGAGGAGGCGAATTCGCAAGACGGGACTCTGCACGTCAAAGCGCACGGCGTGCTGTGCTGCTTTTGCTCACCCTGGTGCACCTTTGCTTGCATTGCGTACGTGCCTCCGCACCACGCAGGCACTGGATGCCCAACCCGACAGCTACTCCCTGGACGACTTCATATCAGGGAGCGCCAGGGCCATGCTGGGCGTCTTTCCAAAGGTCAGCCACGCCTCAGCCTCAGCCCAGTTCAGCTGCTCTGAGCTGTTGCAGTAGCAGCCGAAACAACTGCAGTACATGTGTGTGTGTTGACTCACCTCTCCTGCACTGCATATGAGCCTGACCTGTTGCCACCGCCGCCGCCGCCGCACCGCACAGGTGCACCACGCGTCCTTTTGCCTGGTCAACGCCGCCCGTACCTCGGTCAACATGTACACCATCATCGGCGAGGGGTCCCACAAGGCGCCCAGGCTCAACGTGGCGGTGGCGCCATCCACGCTCATATACCACGTGCTCAACAACTACCAGCCCATCTTCATCTCAAACATCCCCACCTTTTCAGGTGCGCTACTCATAGGCTACGCGGCGCTGTTTGTTCAGGCAACGTTGCAACGACCACACACCTCCTGTGTGGTGCTGCTGTTCCATGCGGCGTTTTGATTTGCTGTGTTCTCTCAAGGACCATGGTGCTGCTGTTCCATGCGGCGTTTGATTGCTGTGTTCTCTCAAGGGCCACGGTGCTGCTGCACACCCAGCCGCATCACACGCGCCACCTGCTCCTGCTCTCTCCACACCCGCAGGTCCCTTCTCAGACGTGCAGTTCATGCGCTTTGTGCTGGGCCTCAAGAGCGCCGCCTGCCTGCCGCTTGTGTCGCCCACGGGGCGCGTGCTGGGCGTGCTGCGGCTGGGCTTCCAGGAACCGTGGGAGTGGACGGACTCTGAAAAGGTGAGCCGTGGGAGTGGACAGACTCTGGCAATGTAGAGCGGTCCCTGCTGCGCTTTCTTTTGCCCTCTAGTCACTGCCGCACGTTGAATGTCGCCTCCTTCATCCTCGCAGGGCGTGGCCAAGCAAGTGGCCTTCATCCTCAGCAACGGCAGCAACACCATGGACGAGGGCTTCTCCGCCGCCTCGCCCAGCAACCTGCAAGGCGCCGGCAGCCACAAGGGCAACCTGTCGCACAGCAGCAGCGTCAACACGCTGAGTGGGCACCCGGCGCACTCCAACGCCAGCGCCGTGCACGCGCAGGTGAGCGTCTTGTTCTTTTTCTGTTCTTTGCTTTGTTATGGTTGGTCCGGTGAGCGGCGGCAGCAGGTGCTCTGCTTGCCTGCGGCGTTGCCGTGCTGCTTAGTGCTCGGCACTGTGTCGATCGCCAAGGCAACATGCCGAACTCGCGTAAAATTGCTTTAACTCATGCACGCACGCACGCACGCACTCTATTCATTCACTTCCACGTGCAGATGGCGGCGCTGTCCTCCATCAACCAGCCAAGCACCGGCCACATCGGCACCATGGGCACTGCCTCCGCCCTGGGCACCCAGGTCAGCATATCCCCATCCGATGTCTGGTCTGCCTCCGCCAACGTCCTCAACACAACAAACCTCACCGCGGCCTCCGCCGGTGGTGCGGGCACCGGCGGCAAATCAGTCGCGTCCGCCACCGGCCCAGCACCGGGCAGCGCAGGCTGGCCCGCGGCGACAGTCAGCAGCTCTCTGCTGCAGCAGCAGCACCACCAGCAGCAGGCGCTGGCCATCCACCAGCAGCACCAGCAGCAGCAGCAACAGCAGCACCACCACCAGCAGCAGCAGCAGATGCTGATGCATCATCAAGCGGCGCAGATGGCGGCGCGGTCGGCGGGCGTGATGGGGCCGGGTGGGCCGCAGTCGGGAGCGCTGTCGGTGCAGCTGTCCGGCCAACAGGGCGGCGGTGGAGGCGGTGGAGGCGGGGGAGGGAGTATGCACGCGCAAGGGCAGCAGGCGCTGCTCAACAGCCTCAACTCCATAGCGTCACCATCGACGGGTTATGCGGCGTCAATAGCGGAGGGCGAGGCGTTGCAGGGGGCGGGCAGTAGTGCTCAGGCCAGCTTCTTGCACCCGCAGGTGCGTTTGCATGCGCTCTCCCAGTCCGAGCCTTCTTTTTGTGGGCGTTCCCTGCTTCTCTTGCTGCTGGCAGTGCGTCCCCGAGACAACGCCTTCAAATTAAGGGTGCCCTGCTGTGACGCACTAGCTCTACTGCTCCTGAAGCTCTTAGCCATAACGCGAACGTGTTTACCCGTCCCTCACCCGCAGGCAGTAGCACTACGGGCGGCCTCCTTGCAGTCCGCCGGGCCCTCCGGCCAGTCTCTCCCAGGCAACATGATGGGCTGGCCTTCCATGCCTGGTGCAGCAGGGGCACAGGGCGGTGGGGGGGGAGCGGGAGGGGGGCCTCCGCAGGCGTCGGCGTTGCAGCAGCAGCTCAACCAGCAGCGGGCGATGGCGGCGGCGGGCGTGCCCACCGGAGTGGATGCGCAGGTGCGAATTTGCGCAGAGCCACGGCCTCGCCCCATGCCTTTGCTCATAGCTCATAGATGCCTGCACTGGCCTGGTCTTAACTGGCAGAATGCACGCCGCCACAATGCAGGCCATGGCGGAAGCGTTGATGCGGCGGCAGATGCAGCAGATGGGGACGGACGCGGGCGCGGCGGCGGCGGCGGCGCAGCAAGCAGCTGTGCGGTGGGAGGTGGCCAGCAATCAGTCTGGCATGTCCAACCGCAGCCAGCAGCAGCAGGCGCAAATGCAGGTGAGGGCGTGAGAGTGAGAGAGTGTGAAATTCATCATCATCATCATCATCATTGCATGGCGCTCACGACATACTGCAGCCGTCACAAAAGATCGCCGTGTGTCATCATCATCATCATCATCATCATCATCATCATCATCATCATTAATCGGAATATCGCAGTTGCCACGTATAGCAAACTGGCGGTGCTGCAGACAAGAGGGCTCGCCGTGTGTGTGTGTGTGTGTGAGACAGAGGGGGGAGGCTGGAGAGTGCACAGCAGGGCAGCCAGGCAATGGGGACACGTAGCGCACACGCACCGGCACGCCAGGGCATCAGACACGTCACAACATCAGCAACGGCGAAGTGAGGAAACCACGCGTGTGACGTTGCCAGTCCTGGTCGCGTTGCCTGTCCTGGCCCTGCAGGCGCTGGCCACCGGCATGTCCGCAGCCAGCAACAGTGCAATGATGCCCACGTTGCCGGGCACCGCGCCGCCCTACCCCGTCCAAGGCATGAACATGCCGCCGGGGATGCTTGTGCTGCAGCACCAGCAGCAACAGGTGCGTAGCTTTGCCTTTTCCTCCCAAACACCCGCGCACGGTGTCCGTGGGATTGGCACCCACAGGAGATGGCCAGAGGGCACTCGCCTGAAGGCTGGGCATCATCTTCCATGGTGGTGCAGCAGGAGTGCGTGAGGCACAAACCTGAACCACAAAATCACACGTGCGCCTGCCCGGCTGTCGTCCTGCCCGTGCGCGCGTGCGTGCGCAGGCGCTGATGCAGCAGCAGTACGTTGCGTCGCAGCTGGGGGCGGGCACGCGCAGCATGCGCAGCCACAACAGCAACGGCGCCATCTCAGAGCCCACATCAGAGGTGCGGGTAGCCTCGGGTGAACCATGGACGTGTAGCTTTTAGCCGTCCAGCCATCTCTCAGAGCCCACGTCAGGGGTATGGGTTAGGGCCTCGTGCAAACCATGGATTTCAACTTCGTCTTGAAAGGCATGAATAGATGACTTGTACATGGATGTCTTGTAGGTGGATGTCCGATATGTTACCTGCTTCGAGAGGGAGGCCAAGAGCCGTCACCATGCCATGTCGCTTGCGTCAACTTCACTGCCGCACAGGTGGTCCAGCAGCAGTACCTCCAACAACAGCAGCAGCAACAGCAGCAACAGCAGCAAGGGGACGTCAAGATGATGGAGCTGATCGGGCGCGGCGGCTTTGGCAACGTGTACAAGGGCCTGTGGAGGGGCCGGCTGGTGGCTGTCAAGGTGAGAGGCGCCATCGTGTTGCAAGGGCGTACCGTGCGCGTGCGGGTGTGGTAGTGGGCGGGTTCTGGGGACGACTGCAAGGGGCTGTGGTGGGGCCGGCTGGTGGCTGTCAAGGTGAGAGGGGCCTTGCGGTTGCGTAACGACGATGGTTGCGTAGGGGCCTCCTGCACACCCGGTTGGTTGACGTGGCCTGGTGCCCCGTTTGCAAGCTACACACTCACGCATGCACGCTGCTCAGATCTTTGGCTGTCAGAGACAGCGCCCCTGTCGACGGCGCGGGCTGTGGCAGATGAATCCATGGCAACTTATGACTGACCGCAGGTGCTGGAGCACGGAGACGAGTTCCTTGCCTGTGATGACAGCGGTGGCCTCGGCAACATGCTGGGTGCCAAGGGCGGGGGCGGCGGGGGGCGCGGGGGCAACGACAAGTCACAGGTGCGCAGGATGCTGAGGATGAGCAGCAACAGTCCTCCTGCACTGCGCTCTCCCATCGTCAGCTGATTGGGCTGTAGCCGCCCTCTTCCCATTGCTGTGCTAGGTGGATAGATAGGTGGGTAGGTGGGCTGTGTGCGCTTTGCTTACTGTGTCGTAGTCGCTGCGCGTTTTGACCACGACGTTTGGGCCTCACCCTAACCTTAACCCTGACCATGCCGCCTGCATGCGCAGGGCCAGCGCATGGACCTGAGTGGGCAGAGGGCGGCGCTACTCGAGGGCGCCATGACCTCCACCATCAACCACCCCAACGTGGTTGCCACGTACGACTACCGGGTGGTGCACCTGTCGCCGCAGCCGTCGTCCAAGGTCGGAGGCTCCAAGCGCATCTGCCAGGTGCGTGTTTGGTTTGCCAGGTTTGGTGTGTTTGGTTTCGTTGCATATGGCCGTCAGCCGGGCGTGGGGCTTGGCATAGGAGGCAGATGGCTGTGAAAGACATGGGTGTGTGGGTGGTGTGCTTTCCGCTGCGGGTGCAAACGTGTTGCGGTGATGAGTCCCTGCTCCAGTGCCAGTTGACACAGGCATGGATGCCAGTAGAGGCCGTCCGGGCACCTGTTAGCGCTGTTTGGCGACCGTGTTGGCAACCTTGCCAACAATCCTTGCCAACACAAGCTGGCCCCGCTTCGTTGCTGCTCGGGCGTGCGTGCAGGAAACGCACATCGTCATGGAGTGGTGCGACCGTGGCTCGCTCCAGGACGCCGTGGACCAGGGCCTGTTCCTCGCGGACAGCGCCACCAAGCCACCAGCTGGGCAGGTGCGTGGCGTTTCGTATCACCATTGGGCACCTAGGGGCATCCAGGCCCTCCCTCACTGCGTGGCTATCCCACTGCAAGCAGTCTCTCTCTCTCTCTTTCTCTCTCTCTTGCACTCTCTTCTTTCCAGTATCGGCTTATTGGCGCGCCCCACTTGCTGCACCACCACAAGGAGCGAACTGCGAATGCAGCTGCCAAAACCATAACTGTGCCCTCGCCAAGCCCTAAAGCACCGCCTCATCCATGCGCGCTGCAGGTGGACATGGAGACGCTCTGCATGACCTTGGCCGAGGTGGCGTCGGCCATGGACTACCTGCACACGCACCGCATCACGCACCGCGACCTCAAGCCCAAGAACGTGCTGCTCAAGACCAGCAGCAAGGACAAGCGGGGCTTTTGCGCAAAGGTGAGCGGCGCACGTTCATCCTCATCTGTCTGGATGCATTCAAGGGCGCAGCTGCAGTAATGAGCTCCACCCAGCTTCGTGCAGGTGGTCCTGAGCTGAGAACAGTGTGTGTGGTCGTGCCTGCCCATTTGGGCTTGCAAGCGGACGAGCCTGGCCATACACGAACTGCAGCAATTCTTTGAAAAATTCGCCCCAGACTTCAGAATCCTGGATACTTTGATTCTCATCTCACATCTCTCCTCTCCACGCGCCCATGCCGTGCCCCGTGTGCGTGCAGGTGTCGGACTTTGGTTTGTCCCAGGTGCTGCCAGATACCAACCGGACACAGGTGCGCGTGCTGCTTGGCCACTCGCCTAGCAACCACCACCTGGCACTTTGATCCTGGCACTTTGATCCTGGTCACCTGGCACCTAGCACTTGGCTCTTTGGGCACTCGCCTAGCAACCATCACCTGGCACTTTGATCCTGGCACTTTGATCCTGGTCACCTGGCACCTAGCACTTGGCTCTTTGGGCACTCGCCTAGCAACCACCACCTGGCACTTTGATCCTGGCACTTGGTCTCCTGGCTCCCAGCACTTGGCACCTAGCAGTTGGCTCTTTGGCCACTCGCCTAGCAACCACCACCTGGCACTTTGATCCTGGCATTTGGTTCCTGGCACCTGGGCACCTGGCACCTAGCAGCACCTGGCACCGCAACGCTGCATGGCTCAGGCCAGGGCTTGCATGCCCGGGGCTCAAACGCAAACGCCCTTGCTGCCCTTAAGATGCTGCAATCCCGTGCTGATGGCGATTGTGGTTGCTGCAGGTCAGCAAGAACTACAGCGGCACGGTGACGCACATGCCGCCAGAGCTCATTGAGGACGGCAAGGTGTACCCGCAGGGCGACGTCTATGCCTTTGGCATCATGATGTGGGAGGTGCGCCAGGTGGAGGGCTCTAGGGCTTTGGGAAGGTGTGCTCGCAACGCGAAGTTTGGCATCATGACGTGGGAGGTGCGCCAGGTGGGCTTGGGGTGGTGTGCTTGCTGGGCGACGTATGACGTTGTGGTGGGATGAGGGGCAAGGGCGCAGAGGACGGCTAGCCTTGACCCTAACCATGTGGTGGCGATGATTGTGCGCGTGGGTGCAGGCGTACACGGGCGGTACTCCGTACCAGCACATGGCGCACCCTCAAATCATGCTGGCGGTGGTGACGCACAGCCTCCGGCCTCGCTTCCCAGAGGGCTGCCCCAGCTGGTACAAGGTGAGGTGTGCAGCCTGCCTTTGCTCTTCCCTTGAAGTGCGGGCAGCCTTCCTTTCGGTTTGCTTTTCTTCTTTAATGAAGGGCTGCCCCAGCTGGTACAAGGTGAGGCGTGCAGCCTGGCTTCGGTTTGCTCTCCCCTTGAACTTCCCTTAAAGCGGCTGCCCAAAAGGCGGGGACGTGGCGTGCTTGCCTGCCCACACCGCAGTAGCATGCAGCTTGATTTGTCCCGTGCTGACTCCTGCACACGCAGTCCCTGGCGTACAAGTG